>JAAEAF010005148.1:0-39796 GCA_011037195.1 Triatoma infestans
TACCTATATGCAATAAAATAAAAAAAAGGAAGACTAGCGGATAATTGCAAAATGGCCACGATGGAAAATGCAGAAATTTCCTTTATATTTATTATAAAGCAATGGTAAAAAATACTTTTAAAAAAGTGAATAAACTTTTTTTACCTACCTTTAATGTCGGCGAATCGGGTAGCGGTGGTGAACCAGAATGATCTACTGACTGTTCGTATTCAGAGTCTATAGTCATTTGTTCGGCGGCAAAACCAGAACTACCTCTGCCGTGTGGAGGTCGCTCCTCTTCCAGATTGGTCCTAGCGTAACGTTTGGAGAGCAGCTTCAGTCTCTTTGGAGGTACTACTATACGAGGTGCCACCGGTTCCAACTCGTCTAGCAGTAAGTTGGGAGTAATTCGCATCTCGTCGTCCGTGTCAACTGTCACCTGATTGATGTATAATGTAGATTTGTGCTAATTATAGCATTTCTTTCTTTAATAATTATCTTCTAAATTTATCTCAATACCTTTGTCAATATTCTTTTTTGAAGAAATATAAATTTTTCGTATTAAAATTTAATTCAGGAATTGATAAAAAAGTGTTTTACAAAAAAAATATCAGTGAAATTTAATTCGTTTTAACTCTTCTTCATACTCCGTCCTTATGTGGACAAATTATACAGGGTATCTCAAGTAATGTGGATAAGAAACAAAAGAACTATGGTTAGATATATACATAAAAAAAAAAAATTGATTTCAACAACACAATGCATGGATTAGACCAAGACAATCTAACTAATCAGTTCTGAAAAAATTGGAAAAAAAGATATATTGGAGTTTGGTTGAATTAAGAAGGCGAGTATTCAGTTTGAAGTTGGCACCAACACCGCAACGGACCATGAAAGAACCATGTTCTAAAAAGGTGGAAGGGGATTAGCCCACGCGGAGGTATCGGGTTCGAGTCCAGCAGTGGTGCGCTTAGATTTTCTCTTCCTAGGAACCTCTACAGCTCACCGCCAGTGATGGGCAGAGATGTTTGTAACAAAAGAACACTCTCCTGAGGCCGGCAACGTTCCTGAGAAGACTCCGTGGCGCAATAGATCTTTCAGTACACTCCCTAAAATCTAATCTAAGACCATGTTTTGGTCCCTTAATTGAAAATGAGAAGCTTATGTTCTGTGAACCTAGGGCACTTTAAACTAGTCTTGAAGTTTAATCTGGTAGAATCCCACTTTATCAAATGCAACACTTTGATGGACTGCAAAAACCATTGATTTCAACAACAAAATGCATGGATTAGACTGGGCTAAAAAACTAACCAATCTGTTACGGATATATTGGAGAAAAAAGAGGATTTTGGGCGTTTGATTGAATTAAGAAAGAGGATATTCATTTTTGTGTAGGCCCTAACAGTGTCATAACTCAGACATCTAGAGCTTATTCCATTCAGCTTGAATGCCTACCTCATTTCTGGCATTTATGTACCCTGCTTTGGCAAAAAATATGCTATCTCCTGCAGGATAAAGCCAGACTGAACACTTAGTGTCTGATTCTTTTCTCCAAATCTAGCGAACAGTTCACACCTGGCCTCCACCAAAGATAAAGTCCCACATGAAAAGATAAACAACTATAGAGGAAGTGAATATTAATATAATAAGTTATTCAAGGGTTCTCATTGAATATCTAGTTTAAGCGAATTGAATATCTAACCGGGCTTAACAAGATTTAAATTTAATTTTATTTTAAACTTATGAACTTAATTTTATAAGTTGTACACGAATATTTTCTGAAATGTCACAATGTAGTGGGTCATTACTACAGTCTAATAATTTCACTACAATTACAAATAAAATATGTCAAGGGGGAATTTAAGCATCTAAAGTATAAGGATGGAATTTGCCTTAGTGAGAATCATCTGGTACTGAATTTTTCTCTGTATTCCATTTGATAATGGTAGTTTGGATATAATTTATTATTGCAAAGCATTTATAATCTTACATGATTATAATAAACAGAATCAACAAATATGTAATAACATTTAAAGAATGTGATAAAATTTAAGCACTTTTTTATAGCCTAAATTAATGGTAGCAATAAACAGATCAGAAACAAAGAGGTCGGTCCCATAAATCTTTCATTTTACAAAAATTGTTGCCAAATTTTTGTATTGGTTTTGAATTTGTACTGTTAATTTAAAAATTAAGTTTTAGTGCAAAATATGATGCAATATTAATTTACCTTGGTCAATATACTTTGCGTATCATAAGCATTTCCAGAGGCAATTGAGTTTATTGTTACAAAAGTATCCACGTAATAAAATTAATAAAAAAAAATAAATATACCATTGTGATGACAGTGTTGCCACTGTCTGTAGAAGTATTCTGGCTCTCCAGGGACGATTGTAGTTTGGCCTTGCGGGACGCCCTGGAAAAATGTAGGCGTCGCAAGGCCGTTGAGGCAGTCGCTATGATGTCATCCGCAAGTTTGGGGGGCGGCGCCGGCGACGGGGGCGGCGATACGGGTGATGCCGATGTGACGAGCACGGCCGAACGGGCGGTCTTGGGACTAGGCTGAAAAACAATACAAAATTTAATGTTATTTATAATAAAAATTCATATAATGGTTTATATGTAAATTCATTTTTAACAAATCTGTCCGGTGATTGGCAGTGTTGTCAGTAACGAGAGAATACTGTTCGGAGACCGGCAGTGCACTGAGTACGCTCCAAACTTGGGGGTATGCTATATGGACCCAGAAGGGCTTTGGATAGCATAGGACTTGGTTCCTCCCCACAGACAATAAAAAAAAAAAAATTGCAATTTTATATCAATTGTAGAATCTAAAATTAACAAAAATGACTTTTTTCAGGAAACCAAACAAGCCCATTCTCCTACTAAGCTTCTTTAAATGAATTTCTCGGGAAGAAGGTTCCCAATAAAAGTGATAGGGCTCTGTATTTACAGTGTAACAAATTTAATGAAATCCGTTGGTGTATTTATGGCTAAAATCGTAGGAAACGTCAATAAAAACGCACTTCCGATTTTCATTAAACTCTGAATTTTGTCAACATATTTAATTCTATTTATTATTAATTTAATGATACAATTATATAACAAATTGGTATTATTACGACCAGTAAAGTGGTACTTCCGGTCGAGGAATTTTGACAGGTAATGTTGGATCCCATGGCGATATCCATAAGGAATGTTAATTTTGAACTTTCTGCGATTGTTCAAATTCATACACGCATACGTATGAATACATATACTCGTACATGCCCACCCACACACACCATTTTTTAAAAACCACTTTTTTTGTACTCAATGGGCTTCAAAACGTGCATTTCCGGTGGAAACTCGATTTCGAATTTTTGACACGATTACAATACTTCTAACAGCAGTTAGAAAAAGTTAAAAAAAAAAAAAATCTGGTGTGAAACACTCACACAACTTTCCCTTACTCCAGTTCTCAAAATTATAATTGACAAACTTTATAGATTGTGTACCAAATTTAATGAAATTCGTCCAAAACTGTTCAGTAAAAGCGCACTTCCAGTTAACTAATTTCTTTGAAACTCGAAATTATGGCCATCCGTTTATTTCTAATTAATTTTTTCTGGATGATAGAATTGTATAATCAACTATGATAGCACTATACAGTGAAACATAACCCCACCCTTCCCCCATAACTGCCTTTAAATGAATTTTCCCAGAGAAATGTTTAAATAAAAGTTGTAGCTCTTTGTATGTGAAGTTGATATGTCAAGTTTGAAGAAAATCGTCGGGAACCATTTTTGAGAAAATCGCAAAAAAAAAAGTAATGTGGTACTTCCGGTTGAGGAATTTTGACAGATGACCCACTGTCAGATGCCAGGGTGATATCTAAACGGAATATCATGTTTCAACTTTCTACGGTTTTTCGTTTTTGAGCTATGCTGTTCACATATACATACACACACACAGACCATTTGCTAAAAACCACTTTTTTGGACTAAGGGGACACCAAAACGGATATTTCCGGTGAAAACTCGATATCGAAAATTTGACACGAGAGGAAGTAATACAATATATACATAGAGAGCGATCTGATGTTGCAAATTTAAAAGTGAATTCCAGTTAAAACAAGCAGTACTGACTCTGGAACGAGTTCGCGGAACCGTTTTCACTTCCAAGCGTTTCTATTGGCTAGAAATTCAGTGATTTGATTTTATTCGTTCACTTCTGAACGAAATAATTTGAATCAAGTCTGTTTTCGAGTCCAATCAGTTCCAAGGATAATACAACCAATGAGAGGTGTCCAGATTTGTATCGATTCAGATATTCGTTCCAAATTCACTATTGCCTAATTTAAATGAGCGAAAATTTATCTTGACGTCATTAAAAAATATGATTATGTTGGTGATGTTTTTTTTTGTAAATAATTGTAATTTATGCTATTATGCGATGAAAATAAATTGTTGACAGTATTATGCTGTATATTGATTATTCAATTATAGAATTATCGACAGCATACTGAATACTCTACTAGGAATTTATTACCACTGTCCCACCAACCATACCAGGTTTGTTATTATTATGGTTATAGGTTATAAAGTTAGAATCCTGTTCTTTCAAAATGGCTACAATACTGTTTAATTTTTAATTTTTGTTAAATGTCCAAATAACCTTTAATTTAGTAATAAATAATAAAAATTTACATTTAATTTTGCTGGAACGACTTTATTTAAGGATTCGAATTAGAATTTGTTTCACCATCGGATTCGTTCCGGTAACTGAATCCGCCCAAACCAGTCTCATTTCCAGTTGGTGGCCGAGATTATACTTTTGTATGTTATACTTCATTTATTTTTTTATTTGATAAGCAGTCTATTTGCTCTTCCCAACTTTAAAACTAAAGTAGTTCGCAGAACAATGCTTAATAAAATTGCTGGAAATAGGTAAACAATTATTATTGTAACCACGCCTTAAGGTTTTCCAAGAAATTATAACCTTAAAAGAGCTTTGTGTTAGTTACACTTCCCTGTAATATGAACATAGATATTTTAAAACAATATTTTATCAATTTTATAAACTTCTACATATTATTATTGAAAAATAAAATTAAACCAAATATTAGCAGCCAAATAATAAAAATCTATACAAATCCAATATCCACTATAAACACACAATACCTTTCACTTTCAAATAGTCTGAACTGTTAACTGCGTGGGTTATCTATTGTTTCTCAATCCTTTATAAATCTTTTAAAGAATAAAATGAACTTAAATAGCACAAACTTTATTTAAACGACCTTCTAAGTAATTTTTTCTCTTAAGTGCTAATCATAATTAATTATACAATTCTACAAACTAAACGAAATTAATTAGAAATAAATAAATTGAGGAGGTGTGAGGAAAAGGGACCCATAGAACCATAGTTCCTTTTTCCCCAGAACATTTCAAATGAACGGCCATACTTTCATTATTTCAACAGATCAACTGTAGATGGCAGCACATTTTTTTCTTTGATCAGCTGTTTTTCTTTTTGGTGGGAATATCATCTGTGTGGCTGTGATAGCATTGTTTCAGTATGTTAACAAATAATGTTGGTGATGATACTGCGAGTGAAGAAGGCTATCGGAAATGGAAACTGAAAGGTAGAGATTCAGAACATAGAATTTAATTACTGTTGTTCACAAAATTATTTGAAATATAGTTGTGCATAAAAAGGGCCTATAATGTTAATAGTTGAAATTGCATTTTTTAAAAATCTTAACATGATTTAACTCATAAAAATTATGTTAAATGTGCTATAAGCTCATCCAAAACTATGGTATTAAAAGATAGATAGATACTTTATTCGTACAGCACCAAATGTACAGAATAGTGTCAAAAAAAGAAAACGTTTCAATCAATTACAGAGGTACTCGTTTATGGAGTAATAATTTTTATTTAGTAAATATTTTTTAAGTTCCTTTTTAAATTTATTCTTTGATAGGCTCACCTGAAGCAAAGACTCGGGCAAACAATTATAGATTTTAGCGGCCATATATAGTGGGCTTTTTCCAACTTTTGAAGTCCGATGTGCACGCACCTCCAATAAGTTGTTTTGCCTTGTCGTAATGTTATGTAGTTCCCCTCTACGCCGGAACTTATTTGGATGTTCTAGTACAAATACGGCACATTTAAGGATATAGCAGCAGGGTAGTGTCAGAAAGCCTAATCGAGGAAATAGTTCGCGGCAACTTGTATCCTTTCTAACCTTGCATATTATTCTTACTACCTTTTTCTGATACTTAAACACATTCACCGCTAGTGGCGCGCTTCCCCACAACATTATGCCATAAGTCATGACTGAATGGAACAGCGCATAATAGGCCGTCTTCAGTCCTTCAATGCTCAGTACGTCAGTCAGTCGTCTCATCAAATAACACAGTCTACTTAATTTCTCACATTTTTCCTCAATTAAGGCACCATAATTTAATTTAGTATCTAGTATTATACCTAGATAGCGCACCGTGCGTACCTTTTCTTCTTTTAGTGAGAAGATTAATTCCTGTGTTTTTGACGCGTTCATTATTAAATGATTTTCCGCACTGTATTTAGACTATGGTTGTAGTGACAATAACAGAGACTCAATAATCAATAACATTCAATGTAGGTTTTCTCAAAATCAAGATTTTTACCTTTTCCCCAGACCTCCACAATTGCCAAAATTTCGAGTTTTAAGAAAATTAATAAACCGGAAGTGCCCCTTTTTTCTGATACTTTTTTTTTTCAATTTTTTTGCGATTATTTCCATAAAACCGACGAATTGCATTAAATTTTGTATATTAATTATAAAATTTCTTGGTTACTATTACTTTCTCTTATTAAGAGGAAGTATTGTAATCGTGTCTAATTTTCGATAACGAGTTTTCACCGGAAATATCCGTTTTGAGGTACCCTGAGTCCAGAAAAGTGGTTTTTAGCAAATGGTCTGTTGTGTGCGTGCGTGTGTGTGTGTGTGTGTTGGATAAAGCATAGCTCAAAAACGAAAAAACCGTAGAAAGTTAAAACTTGATATTACGTTTAGGTATCACCATGGGATCTGACGATGCGTTATTTGTCAAAATTCCACAACCGGAAGTACCATTTTACTAGTTGATTTTTTTACATTTTTGGAATTTTCTGAAAAATGGCTCCAACGATTTTTTTTAAACTTGGAATATCCACTACACATACAAAAGAGCTACAACTTTTATTTGAAACATTTCCCCGGGAAAATTCATTTAAGGGCACTTATGGACGTGGGGTGGGGTTAGATTTTTATCTTAACCGCTATTCAGTTTATTAGACAATTCTGTCATCTAAATAATATTAATTATAATTAAATATGTTGTTGAAATTCCGAGTTTGAAAAAATCGATTCAACTTAAGTGCATTTGTTTTAACATATTACTAAATGATTTTTTTCACTTTTTCGCGATTTTCTTGAAACTTCGTATATAAACTAAACATACAAAGATCTACATTTTGTATTAAAAACATTTCTCTGTGAAAATTCATTTAAGGGTACTTTTAGAGGAGGGGGTGGGGTTATAGCTTCCTCTAAAGTGGTATCGTAGTTGATTATATAATTCTATCATCAAAATAAAATTAATTAGAAATAAATAGATGGCCAAAATTTCAAGTTTTAAGAAAATTAATAAGCCGGAAGTGCGCATTTACTTAAAAGTTTTGTCAGTTTTCAACGAATTTCGTTATATTTGATACACAAACTATGTCATTTGTTATAATTTTGAGAACAGGAGTAAGAGAACGTTGTGTGAGTGGTTCACAGAAGATTTTTATTTGTTGCGTACTTTACAGTGTATTTTGAATAAGTATATTTGGAATGCTCTACGTTATATATATTTATTTATTTTATTTCTTTATCATACAATGTTTGTGTTTTGTGCTCATTATTAGCTTAACTAACCTCTCAAACTCTCTTTTTGTTCAGTTTAATTAGACACAATCACAACTCATTCTCGTTTACAAAGTACGAACAAAGTATCTCTTTACATTTACTTTACTTCCAACGAAAAAATTTTATTATAAATTTAATAAAGGCTTTATAATAATTATATTTTATCTTATTTCAACTTGTTAACAATATTCTCTTATTATTAATATTGTATATTTATCTATCGATAATATATTTTCAAGCAATTCATAAATTAATTTTCTTTACAATTAATCTCTCTGTTCGTATATTTATTTATTTTTACAATAAGTGAACCAAAAATTTACAAGGATAATAAAAGATAATTGGTCAAACGAAATTAGGTTTAATTTTCTTTTTTGAATATCTGGTCGGGCATTTTCTAATATTTTTTATTTTACACACACAGAAAAAAATAAGACACTTTACTTTTAATATACTTTTTGTTTTCTTTATACCGGTAATTAGCGGTAAACAATCTATCATTCATCTTATAATCTTTCCCCACTTGCCTGTCCTTTCTTCAAGATTATTTCCGTGAGGTCACGCTAGATGGCAGGAGCTTTGCCACAAATACGAATTACACCGTTTACAATATTTATCCCACACTACAAAAATAATAAATTATTAATAGCTTGTTAAATTAACAGAAAGATTCCTGGATGCTAATACGGGCTTATATATTGACGGATTAAACTCCGCTGATTTGGCATTACAATTTAAATTGGAGGACGACTATTGCTCTGTGTTCAATGTAGAATTACATAGCCATGTACAGAGGCATTAGCTATGGTATCATGATCGGTGCAATTTACATTGTAAATTTTGTATGACCGGCATGAATGTGCTATAAAAATCGCACGTTCTAGACCATTGTAACTAATAGGTGAAATTTTATCAATACTTCATCAAAAAGATAATACCATTAAAATGAAAGTCTACATAAAGGATTAAAGATCATAGAAACATAAATAATAATGAAGAAATGGACAAATATGCAAAAAGGGGAAATATTTTAACTTACCAGTGACATAAAAACTAAATTTTGAAAAAAAAAAAACTATTTACAAAATGTAAGAGAAAGACTGAAAACAATCTGGTAATCTGAAAAGAAAATATTATGTCTTCCTGCAACATTCAATATCAATGGTTCCTTGGTATATTTAGCTAAGGAGATATCTAGATACTGTAATGGAATCGTTTGATGTGATTCCTGATGTAGTAGATGTCTTGAAGAGGGCGGAAGTTAGTTGAGAGATTTTTGGAAGTTAGTGCATTGAATTATTAATACGGATTTTATAAAAATAAACTGTATTTTAACAATAATTTTAACGTATAAATGGTAACTAATAACTAGCAAAATACTTAGGAATAAATAGAAGATAAATAAGTAATAAATTAGAATGATAAAATAAACGAACTAAGATGCACTACTAAAAGATAATAAGTTTAAATGAAACTGTGTATAGTCGCGTAAACTGCTGCTCGTGTATATGGACGTGCTCGTATCGTCGTATAAGATATAATGCTCCTCTCGTTGTATATGATAGAGTTTATATATCGGTGTTGGCCACACTCACACCAAGACATCTGTCCTAGTGTGCGACCTTGTGCGACCTTCGTAGTTTGCTGACCTTATTTAGGTCAGTGGCCAACCTTATCGGTGCTTGCTTTGATGTAAAGTATTGAAAAGGGCTTTGTTGTTTGTTTGGCCGGCATGGTGTTGAAGACGGCGGCCTGCTAGGTCGCTGGTTATAAATTGCTCTTTTATTACTGCCACCCTTTGTTAAGATAGCAGCTGGCTAGAACCACTTTGACATTGCAATGACTTTCCATGTCATTACAATACTTAACAATAATAGGTGCATTTTAATCACTATTTCTCTCTACAGGATCTGCACAGGAAAGGATTTGCGAACAGAATTCATTTTATATTTGTTCAACTCAGTATACATCGTAGATATTAATCATACTGTTCTTATATTACAGCCATCAGTTTAGCCAAAAGTACCCTTAATCCACTACCTAAACTACATACAATAATCATTTATACACAGGGTGAGTACTATTCGGAAAAAATTTTTTAATCGTTATTCGAATAGGTCCATATTCTTCAATTCAATTCTATACTTCTGTCTGTATTTAACTATCCAAATGTATGAATTTTAACTTTTTTTCATATGTATTGCATAAACATATGTGAATATCTTCTCTATTATCAAAAGATTAGAAAAGTCTGTGACGTTTTTATAGCGGGTTTTTTTGGATACCCGTATTTCTGTGTCTGAACCATTGGACCGTTTCCGAAATTTTCAATAATAGCCCAGAAGCACCAGTAGCCTGACAGATCTTTATAGTAATTACAATATTATACAATTATATTATATACAAAATATACAATTTTATATAGTGTTATGTTTGACAAAGTTTAACAAAGTGTTATGTTTGTAGAGCGTAGGAATTATTCTCTCTCAGTGATGGGCATTATTCATGGGCATAGAATAAATTTATATTCTTTATTTCGTCATTCGAACTTCTTCGAATAACAAATACATTTTTTTTTTTTTATTTCGGCACCCGAAAGCTATGGTTTTTAAGATATTTGGGGAATATATTTAGCAGAAAACATTAACAGAACTAAACCATCCTGATATTTGATTATAAGTAAACGGAAATCAGGTTCAAGCACCATGTGATTTATTTTATGCTGCTTATCCCAAACACACACTCACACACACCATTAACCGTAGATACAGACATCTGACGGGTAAATAAAACTGCAGTTAATTTTTGAGGTGCCATAATGGGGTGCTATTCGTAACAATAAAATTTAAAACATCCAAATTAAGTGCAACAACAAAGTAATAGAAAAATGTAAATTCCAGAAAAGAATTTAACAATAAACGTGTTAGAATTACGGCACATAGTCATGGGCTGTTGCGCAATAGGGTAGGGTACCTCGGCTGGGTTCTGTTTAATAAAAAAACAGCAAAAATTAAAAAGTGAAAATATTGAGTGGACTATATATAATATAATAGTTGAGTAAAATGGGAATAATAAACATTATATGGGAATATATAAAATAAATTTAAAAATTGGTAGCAAATATTATTTGTTATCACTTTCAATAAGCCAATGGAATGGCGCTTACCATGTTGTCAGTGTTGGAAGACCCATGTGTCTTTAGCCTATATCGGCGAAAAGCGGAGAGGAAAATAGGAATATGGAAATAATTCTTATTTGCTTCCAACTCTTCGAGTCTTCACCAATACACTGTTACTTGGCTGAAGATTGTAAATCATAATTAACCGAGCTCCCAGAAGTTTCACGGCAGGAAACCAACCGGAAGTAACAACCATGTGATTTCACAAGGAGCTCACGCAGGTCAGCAGAACCGGGCCGCCGCTAAATCAACAAGACAACAAGCGTAGGGACAGTAACCAGGAAAACTAGAATTAACAATCCTGGGATTTAACAATAAAGGGCAACCGTACTGGCAAGTACTGCGGCCTAATGCAACTATGTATTTATACATATACAAAATATAAAACTATATATAGTATTACGTTTGTGGAGCATGGGATCTTACTCTTCAGTGATGGGCATTATTCGAACATATTCGAAAAACGAATAAATTTATATTGTTTTTCGAATAACGAATACATTTTTCTTTTATTCGCTACTACGATAATTTAGCTATGGCCACCATGTTTTCTCAAGATATTTGGGGAAAATATATATAAAAAAAAACTTAAACAGAACTAAACCATCCTGACGTTCCTCTATATAATATTTCTATATAGACTAAACGGAAATAAGTAAACGGAAAGCCAGGTTCAAGCTTCATGTGATTTATTTTATGCTGTTTAGCCCAAACACACACACGCACACGCAGACTAATAGCTAAAAACATTTTTTTTACTAACTAGGGAAGCTCAAAACATGTATTCCGGTGAAAACTCCAACTTTTGTTTACTCCTCATAAGAGGAAATATTGATATCAAATTTTCGATATCGAAAAAATTCGATATAAAATTTTCGATATCGAAAAAATTCGATATAAAATTTTCGATATCGAAAAAATCGATATCAAATTTTCGATATCGCGTTATTTCAACTTGAAATTCAGCGGTCAAAATTCCTCTGCCAGAAGTACCACTTTACTTAATGCTTTTTTTTACTTTCTTGCGATTTGAGCTCCGACAATTTTCTTCAAACTACGTATATCAACTACACATACAAGGAGCTACAACTTTTATTTGAAACATGTCTCTGGGAATTCATTTAAGGGCAGTTATAGGCTGGGATGGGATTAGGTTTTCCTCTAAAGTGCTGTTTCAGTTTATTAGACAATTCTATCATCTAAATAATGTTAATGAGAATTAAATGTGTTGTTGAAATTCCGTGTTTGAAAAAAAAAAAATCGGATGACTGAAAGTGCGTTTATACTGAAATATATTTTTCAGTTTTCTGCTATTTTCTCGAAAACTGCACCAACGATTTTCTTTAAACTAGGAAAGTGAACTACACATATAAAGATCTACAACTTTTATTTGAAACATTTCTCCTGATAAAATCTATTTAGGGGCTTTTGGGGGAGGGTGGGGTTAGTTTTTTCTCTGAAATGGTATCATAGTTGATTATACAATTCTATCATCCAAAAAAAAATTAGTTAGAAATAAATAGATGGCTGAAATTCCGAGTTTCAAGAAAATTAGTAAATCGGAAGTGCGCTTTTACTAAACAGTTTTTTCAGTTTTCGATGAATTTCATCAAAATTTGGTACACAAAGTATAGAATTTGTCAATTATAATTTTGAGATTTGGAGTAAAAGAAAGTTGTGTGAGTGTTTCACACCAGATTTTTTGTTTGTATCATATTAAAATTCAGTACTTTTGACGATTGGCCAAATTCAAAGTTTCAAGAAAGACGATTTACCGGAAGTATGACTTTTATATTATATTTCGAATTTTTTAAATACGTAATGCGCGTAAATAATCATAAATAAATAAACCATAAATAAAGATTATTATCTAAATTGCAGAATGAGAAAGCTGTGTGAATGAGCGTTCTTCACCAGATTTTTGTTTTCAATAAAAAAATCCTTTTTGTTCAGTTGGCCAGTTAACATCTCTCGCACACGCTCTGCCATTTAAAAAAATAGTTTCTTGGCTTTTTATTATTTCTTTCGAAATCATTACAGAGAGACCCTATAATTTCATTTATTATATTTACTGATTACTTTTTTTTTTGGTTCGTTGTTTTATAGTGTGATTTCATTGTACATAGCGACTATAAATAGTAATACTTTAGTTTGTATGAACGTGGACAGAGTAGTGGGGAGAGCAGTGCTGCCTAATAGAACTTTTGTATTACTAGTTAGTTCAAGAAGAGCTATGGAAGGGGGTACTCCCTTGCCACTATCAATACCCTAATCAGGGTAAGTATGAACATGGGAAGTCTTGCTGACGCCATTTCCCAAACAATTTCACATAATATAGTCGTATAGATTCATTAGTGATCCACAAATGAATCGGATGCCTCAGAGGCATTTGTGCAACCAACAAGAAGACGTAAAAGACAACTTAAAATAAAAACACCAATCGCATCTAGTTCGCCACACCACTACTCAACAGTCTTTCAGAGTTGTTGATATCATTTCTTCCGCTCTAGAAAATAAGTAGTATTGCCTGGGCGACTTTCTAGATGTAGCTCAGTCTATTGATAGAGTCTGGCAACCAGGACTACTATATAAACTCAAAAAGTTCCTTCCTACTCTGTTTTACCTTCTCCTACAATCCTATCTGACCGACCGCTACTTCAAAGTGAGATGCGGCGGTATGATCTCCGAACCAAGAATTTGCGCCGGCGTGGCCATAAGGCAGCATACTGAGTCCAATCCTATATACCATCTACACTGTGGACATCCCTATTCATTTCCAGTCCTTAATTACAACCTACGCCGATGACACCGCCATTTTCATCCTGATCGTATTCACGCCTCTACTATTATGTACAGGAACACCTTGAGCTCATACAAGCCTGGTGCCAAAAATGGAAAATTAAACTTAACATTACCAAAATGTATTCAAAAAATTTACATTATGAAGACAGACTTACCAACCACTAACTATAAACAATGCCAGACATACCCACTTCTAAGTCCTAAGATACGATACTTAGGACTGTATTTAAACAGCCTTGTCACTTTAGAATCCATATACAAGACTTAAAAGAAAGGAACTAAACAAACGTTATGGACCCGCTAAGGAGACTTCTTGGACCTAAATCCACCATGACAATACAAAACAAACTTTTAATTTATAAAATACAACTTCGACTAATGTGGACTTACGGAACAGAATTGTCGGGCTCCAACAAACCTTCCTAGTATAAAACCTATATAATCCTTTCAAAGTTCTTCGCCGAATAGTTAATGAACCTTATTATAGTCTCCAACCGCATCGCGTTAACGAATTAATCCACTCCAGTTTCAAAAATTTCCATAGCAATCTAGCTAATCATCCAAATCCTTTCGCCCAATCACTATCCACAACCCCCCATCCTGATATTCCTCCACGTTGTTTAAAACGACGCTGGCCCCGGTGTTCTTTATGCCTTGCCGAATTCCATCTGGAATCTAGAGAGAACCAGCAGTGGCAGTTTCTTACAACACGTCAACCCCGATTCACGAACTCAGTGATACAACTCGTGTATATATTCTGCTCAATTTTTGATGTATATAGATTGTGTGGTTGTAAAAAATTATAAAAAAAACAAAAATAATAATAATAATAATAATAATAGAAAAATCAGTATAATTATTGCGTTTTTTTTTAAATAAAAAAAATTATTTAATTTTAAATAAAAGTGTTTGCAAAAGTAAAAGTACTTCTAAAAATTTTTAATGTACTTTTTTCTTCTTCTTGTTGACATAAATTATTTTGAATAAATATTTGTAGAGCTGTCCGAGGTTTACTTTTATTGATTACTGCTGCGAAAGAAAGCAGACACTGAATGTGAGAAGAACACTCAAGCCAATAAAACTCGGATAACGTTTATAGTTGCGCCGTGCCTTATCTTACTTGTTAGGATCTCTAAACATTTTTATCTTCTCTCACTCTCTCTCTGTGTTTTCTTTCATGACGAATCTTCTTTGTTTGTGAGAAAAATGAGAAACTGGTTTATTTGGTAACAAATTACGAATAATAATTGCTTAAAAAAAAAATATTACTTCAACAAAAACACAGATTTTTAATTGTACAAATTATTTTCCTTTACTATTATGAGATCCCGTTAAATCTGATAAATGGTTTCTAAAAAAAAAATGTTGTGAACAGCCAGGCTCAAAAAAGAAAAAAATCGCTATGATTTTAAATGTGACAATCCTTGGATTTCATCATGAAATCCAACGGGAAATGGTCTGGCAAAATTCCTCAACCGGAAGTACTAATTTACTCAATACATTTTTCAATTTTTTTTTTTATTTTACTATTTTAAATCAATCATTTTTATATAAAACATTTTATAACTTTTATATGAAATGTTTTCTTTCATGAATAATGTTACTATTTCTGCTTAATTTTGTCTAAATGGTAGAATTGTATAATCAACTAAGATAGCACTTTATCAGAAAAAATGTTTCAAATAAAAATTGTAGCTCTTTATATGTGTAGTTCACATGCCTAGTTTAAAGAAAATCGTTGGAACTGATTATATTTCAGTATAAACGCACTTTCAATCATCCCATTTTTTTCAAACACGGAATTTCACAACACATTTAATTCTAATTAATATTATTTAGATGACAGAATTGTATAGTAAAGTGAAATAGCACTTTAGAGGAAAACGTAACTCCATCCCTCCACCAAAACTGCCCTTAAATGAATTTTCCCAGAGAAAAGACATACGAGATGTGTAAATTAAGTAATGAGACTGATTTTCTAGTGTTCGATCTGGCAACACTGGAGACGCGGCGCATGCGTGGTACGGCAAGTAAACATCTGATACACGTCCAGTGCAAATTTGAAAATGCTAGAGTTGTTACACTGTCCGTAGTGACTTTTTTTGTGAGCAAGGTTTTTTCAGTGCGTTTTAAAAATGAGTGACATCAATTACGAGCAACGTTGTGCTATCAGGTTTTGCTTCAGACTTGGGCACAGTGCAACGGAAACGTTTGAAAAACTGTGCCAGGCCTATGGAGACAATGTTTTGTCGAGAGCACAGGTTTTTAGGTGGTTTAAGTCGTTTGCAGAAGGAAGGGAATCAATTGAAGACGAGCCTCGCAGCGGAAGGCCTTCATCTTCAAGAACCGACGAAAATGTTGGCAGAATCCACGATCTCGTGCGTTCAGATCGTCGTTTGACAGTCCGAATGATCGGCGAAGAGTTGAATTTGACTCACACAACCGTTCATCAAATTTTGACTAATGAATTGGGGATGAGAAAAATTTGTGCAAAAATGGTTCCGAAAAATCTTTCACAAGAGCAAAAAGACATCAGAAAGGAAAGGAGCCTTGACTTTTTGGGAGCAATTGAAAACGATCCCAATTTTTTGGAACGTGTTATTACAGGAGACGAGTCTTGGGTGTTTGAGTATGACCCAGAAACTAAGCGTCAGAGTATGCAGTGGCACACTACAACTTCTCCAAGGCCAAAAAAAGCAAGAATGAACAAGTCAAAAATCAAATACATGCTGATTTGCTTTTTTGATAGCCAAGGAATCGTTCACAAAGAATTTGTGCCTCAATGCCAAATGGTAAACCAACATTTTTACCGAGAAGTTCTTGAGAGACTTCGAAAAAGAGTCATGCGTGTGAGACCAAACATCAAAAACAAGTGGGTGTTGCATCACGACAATGCTCCATGTCACACCGCGATTTCTATTAATGAGTATTTGGCCAGTAATAACATTCCTGTGGCTCCTCAGCCTCCTTATTCACCCGACTTGAGTCCATGTGACTTTTTTTTGTTCCCCAAATTGAAAAATCACCTCAAGGGACGTCATTTTGGAACATTGGAGAATATTCAAACAGCCGTAACCGACCAACTGAAGTCTATTCCAGTATCCGAGTTCCAGCACTGCTATGACGAATGGAAGAATCGTCTTCAGCGTTGTGTGGCTTCCCAAGCTACTTACTTTGAAGGGGACAATGTTGAATTGTAATTTTATTTGAATAAAAAGAAGATAAAAAATCAGTCTCATTACTTAATTTTACACACCTCGTACATTTTTGTATGTGTAGTTGATTTAATAAGTTTGAAGAAAATCATAGGAGTCATTTTTGAGAAAATAAAAAAAAAGTGAAAAAAAAAACATTCAATAACGTGGTACGAGGAATTTTGACAGATGACCTAGTGTCCGATCCCATGGTGATAGCTAAACGGAATATGGAGTTTGAACTTTCTACGATTTTTCGTATTTGAGCTATGCTGTTCACATACACATGCGCACCCACAAGACTATTTTCTAAAAACCAATTTTTTTGGACTCAGGGACCTCATAACGGGTATTTCCGGTGAAATCTCGATATCTAAAATTTGGCCTTTTTCTTACTAGGATTAAATATTAGATTAGAAAATTATGTAAAACCTTACCATGACTTTCTCATACTGCTATTACTGTAATTAATTATATAATTAATATATAATATAAATTTTCTCTGAACTCCAAATTTGTCCTAAGAATAAATATAGAGAGATAGTAGGGGACAATTAGCAGAAGCAGAGAGACAGGTAGTAGAAATGTAATTAGTAGATAATAGTAAACACTATACAAATAACACTTGAAATTTTTAACGCCACAAATTCCGCTGAACTCTGTAAAAATTCAATTTTTTCGGATAATAATGATGTTTCAGATAAATATGATACGTTTATATTTTTGGTGCAGTTAGGGTCCCACATGTTTAAAGAAAATCGCTATCCCCTTTCAAAAATATTAAAAAAAAATAAAACTCGCAAACTTTCTGACGTCACACTTTTAGGAAAACCAATTTTTCTTCAAATTTAATAGGTGAAAAAATCATTTAAGTGAATAGTGAAGTTTCAAATTAAAGCAAAGCATAACATTGCTTCTCCACGAAACCCTAGAAAAAAAAAAAATAATAATAATTTCCCTAGAAAAACGCTTCAAATAAAAGTGGTAGGTATTTATGTGAGTATATAGTATAAGGAAGTTTAAAGAAAATCGTTGGAGCCATTTTAGACAAAATCGCCAAAGACTGAAAAAAACTATTTAGTGAAGCCGCACTTTCATTTGATGGATTTTGACCAAATCCTTTATTGCGTAAGCGGTGGTGGTGGTGGTGGGACATAAACAGAATAATAAATTTGATCTCCCTTCGATTTTTTTCGTTTTTGAAAAAAAAACATTTTTTTCGTGTCGCCAAAACATATATTCCCGGTGAAAGCAGCACTAAAAGGAATTAGAATTAGAATGATGCAGCGGGGGACTAAGACCCAGGCACTGCAGCCTCCGATTGAGGCTTATTGTGCCAACCCCTCAAGCCTAGTAGTGGAAGCCCCCCTCTTCATGAGATCCAAAACCTTCCCCACCAGTCCCTCCTGGAGCACAATTTCCTCCGGTCTCAACGAGCCGAAGATCTCGTACCTCGGTCTGCCGATTGCAACGCAATCAAACAACAGGTGAGAGGCCGTCTCCTCCTCCTCCTGACACAGTCTGCACAAGGCCTCTACATCCACCAACCCCACCTTGTGCAGGTGTTTTTTGAACCTGCCATGCCCAGTAAACAGGCCCGTTATCAGAGAAATCAGATACCTGTTTAGACCCAGGATGTATCTGATCCTTCTTCCACACAGCCCTGGCATAACCATTTTGCCGTGCTTCGCCCCAGTACAAAAAAAAAGGAAGTAAAAAAAAAAAAAAAAAATTCATTTAAACTCATTAAAACTCATTTAATTCTAATAAGTCAGGGCATGCAGGGTATGTGGGCAAATGAGGAAGACGAAAAATTGATCTGAGAAAGTTTTAGTGGACATTTTATGTGTCCGAAACCATTCTGAGGGTGTTCCCAAAGTGATTGACAAAATTCATTTTTACTTCCTGGATAGTAAGAAAAGTAAGGCGTGTGGAGGAGGAATATTACTGGTCAAAAAGCAAGCGAAAAGATTTCAGTAGGTGCCCCTTGTTTAAAGGTGTTCGGATAGACTTGCTCAACCGGACCCGCATGACTTTGATGTTATGTTGGTCTATTGACCGGGAAGCATATGTGCCTATTGGGTCTGGCTGTTGTGGAGGGAGATTCTATAAGAGAGAGAGAGAGCGCGAGTGATAGAGATTCCTCTAGCTGAGCGACCAGCGTTACCAAGGAGCCAATCAGGCGGCTTTTGTGGCCTGCTTGGATCTTCAAACTTGCATATATGCTCTAAAGTCCGCGGTTAACCGGCAGATTTTACAATAAACCTTTTTAAGAATTTTGTGGACCGATGGGACTAACCTTCCTTTTTTATTTTAACTGCTTTCGTAGTGGTGAAACCGTACACATTACGAAGAGGTATTATAGAGGAAAGCTTAAAAAATTTCAACCAACTTCAAATAAATTTTCCCAAAATTTTAATGAAAATTTGTGAATCTGATTTTGAAAAAAAAAATCTGTTGTGCAGCACTCACACAACTTTCTCTTGCTCAGTTTTCAAAATTGTAATTGACAATTTTTATAGTTATTATATAAATTTAATGAAATTCGTCAGTGTTTTTATGGAGAAAATCGCTAAAACTGAAAAAGCTGTTCAATTTAAAAACACACTTCTGGTTTACTAATTTTCATGAAACTCGGAATTTTGGCCATCAATTTATTTCTGCTTAATTTTGTCTAGATGGCAGAATTGTATAATCAACTAAGATAGCATTTTAGAGGCAAACAGAACCCTACACCTAGTCTAAAAGCCCGCTTAAATGAGTTTACCCGGAGAAATGTTTCATATATATAAAGTTATTTTTATAAAACATTTCACATGAAAGTTGTAACATTTTATGAAATGTTTTCTTTCCTAAAATGTTGCACATTTTACATGAACAACTCAATATGAGAAAGCTTTGTGCAAGATGGATGCCGTAGCATTTTTTAAATGCTGATCACAAACAAATGAGGAATCGAGTTTTTCAGCAATGTTTGTGCCGTTTTAAGAAGAAGAATCCAACTAATTTTCTGCGCCGATTTTTTTACGATGGATGAAACCTGGGTTCACCCCACTGTTCCGTTTTACAAGCACTGGCTGTTAATAAACGGAACCCCCCTTCGGTGAATTTTTTTTGTTTCACGCCCATCTGGTGTTTTGGGGTTAACTGTTGTCCCAACCTGTGGCAACACTGCCTTAGCGCCCCACTACTTTTGTGTTCTGTCGAACTGGAGACGTATGAGTCAGTTCGCTTGGGGGACACGTCCAGCTCAGTCTTTCCTGTTTTATGATCCAACCTTTTTTTTATTATTCCAATTTATCTTGGAAGGGCGGCCATCTTTGGAGACGCCACTTACCACGTTGTTCAGAGAATTTAAGATTGGTCGAGTTTCAGTGCCTGGAATACACTTTTAACCATTTGGAGTGCTTAATCAAGCTGTTAATGATTGACTGTAGTAAATTAAGGAATGGAATCTGGATTTGGAGATATGTTCTCCTTGTAATGTTCAACCGGATATTCTGTAAGTACGTACTCCCTTCTGTACCCCATCCTAAACTATGTACAGTAACGTCTTTGATGCATGTGTGTGTCAAGTAAAAACGGATTAAGGTAAAGTTAAGCTTAGTACTTTTCCATATAACTGTAATAAGACGTTTTCGCTGATTTAAGTTTATGTTTAAAGTAGCACTGCAACTCGAGGTTGAATTCTCTTTCAAGAGTGGATTAATTGCTATCTTGTAAGTGCAATTGGTTGTCCCCCCAAGGACTCTCAGAACTCACATTGGTTAAGCCACAGGCAAGTTCAAGGTTGATCAAGTTAAATCTTCCTTTTTGTACACCATCATTTTGGTTTTATTGACTCATTGTGTAACCCTTTTTCTTAAGGTCTACTTTTTTAGAGGAAATTATTCACCGTCATCCCAGGTAATTAACTTAGCTTTCTGTGTTTCAGGAAGCTTGAACAACTGTTCAGCTGCATACATCTCTATATGCTTTTAGTTGGTCCTCCGGAATATATCGTGACTGGAGAGTTCTCCCCCCCCGTCCAGGGTCTCTAGTCATCGAACCAGTGAAAACCTCGTGGTGGGCGCTTTATCCAAGATCTGGTAAAGCTCTACTCTGCTTGTAAGGTCATGTAAGGAAGTGTACTAGGTTCAGGAATAAAGGATTAATATTTAGAAGGGTTTCACCTTTTCGTAATTTATTATCTCCTTTCCTACCTAATCTGTAATCACGCTCTCAACCCCAATCTTCTGAACCCCCAGAAGAAGGAGCTTCCATTTCCTATATATTCACCTTACACCCACTTTACACCTGAGCGAAAACAACAGTCCAAGCAGTGTGTAGAAGCCGATGGATTTGCACTGAAGAAAGGAAAGACAATTGTGTATCGGCTGAAAAAATGTGTAAAATTTTATTTTGGAAATTGGATCAAAATTTAAATTGCAAATATTGCTATTCTAAACAAACTTTCATGTGACGAACCGTATTAATTTATTTAATAAAAAAATAAGCAAAAAAAAAAAAAACTCAGAGCAAATCAATTTAGCAATGTCATTAATATCGTAGATATAAAAATATGCTAAATTTTAAAAATATGGAAATATTTGTTTTAAAAAGTATAATTAGTAAATTGTACTTTCTTATCCATAGAATCCAGCTTTCTAGTTTAATTACAAATTGGGTTTGAAATTCTTAGGAAATTCGTTTTAGTAATCTTAACAAGAGGATGAGATTTAGCTAGTTCTATATAAATTTAAACAATTTTTACTTTTTTTTTTTTTTGTATATTGTGAACCGGGCAGTTTCTAACAACTCAAAGCTTTTATAAAAAAAAAAACAAAAAAAAACCGCTAACAGCACAAAAATGTATACATAGTTGTTAAACAAAGTTTTTAGAAGGGAATCTTATTAACAGTGAAAAAAATTTCAAAGAGCTTTGTGGAACAAAATAAAAAAGCCCGCTAATTAATTACGGCAGTATTTAATCCAAAAAAGAGGAGAGGGGGGATAACACTCTGATGTCCAGAGGTAACTTAAGGAAGAAAAAAGATCTTTAGAATATAATCGAAATTTTATTGGCACAAAATTTTAATTGTAATAATTATAATAACAATAATTTGTACTCTCATTACAGAATATTTGTAAAGGCAAAATAAACTTGGTTATACTCTCCTTAAAGTACAATATTAATGCTTTATTAACGATTTTCTTTCAACTTGGTATATCAACTATACACACAAAGATTTACAATTTATATTTGACACATTTCTCCGGGGAAAATGCAATTAATACATTTCTTGAAATTCCGAGTTTGAAAAAAAATTCAGATTACCGGAAGTGCGTTTTTACTAAAAAGTATTTTTCAATAATCTGTTATTTTTCTAAAACGGCTCCAAAGATTTTCTTTAAACTATGTATGTGAACTACACATATCTAAAGAGCTATAACTTTTATTTGAAACATTTCTCTGGGTAAACTCATTTAAGCGGGCTTTTGGGCTAGGTGTAGAGGGTTATGTTTGCCTCTAAAGTGCTATCTTAGTTAATTATACAATTCTACCACCTAGACAAAATTAAGCGGAAATAAATTGATTGCCAAAATTCTGAGTTTCATGAAAATTAGTAAACCAGAAGTGTGTTTTTACCAAAACAGTTTTTTCAGATTTTTTGTGATTTTCTTCATAAAAACACGAAACCAAACAAATTTCATTAAATTTGGTATACTAACTATAAAGTTGCCAATTATAATTTTGAAAACTGAGCAAGAGAAAGTTGTATGAGTGTTTCACACCAGATTTTTTTTTTCAAAATCACATTCACAAATTTTCATTAAAATTTTGGGAAAATTTATTTGAAGTTGGTTGAAATTTTTTAAGCTTTCTTCTCTATAATACCTCTTCGTAATGTGTACGGTTTCACCATCACCAAAGTAGTTAAAATAAAAAAGGAAGGTTAGTCCCAACTGTCCACAAAATACCTAACAAGATTTATTGTAAAATCTGCCGGTTAACCGCTGGCTTAGAGCATATATGCAAGTTTGAAGATCCAAGCAGGCCACAAAAGCCGCCTGACTGGCTCCTTGGTAACGCTGGTCGCTCAGCTAGAGGAACTCTATCACTCGCTCTCTCTCTCTCTCTCTTATAGAATCTGCCTCCACAACAGCCAGACCCAATAGGCTCATATGCTTCCCGGTCAGTAGACCAACATAACATCAAAGTCATGCGGGTCTGGTTGAGCAAGTCTATCCGAACACCTTTAAACAAGGGGCACCTACTGAAATCCTTTCGCTTGCTTTTTGGCCAGTAATATTCCTCCACCACACACGCCTTTCTTTTCCTACCATTCAGGAAGTAAAAATGGATTTTGTCAACCACTTTGGGAACACCTTCAGAATGGTTTCGGACACTAAAACTATCTGCGATCAATTCTTCGGCTTCCTCATTTGTCCATATATCCCCTGCATGCCCTTACTTATTAATTAGAATTATCTACATGACAAGGAATTAAATGAGAGTTTTTTTTACTTCCTTTTAGTAGTGCTTTCACCGGAAATATATGTTTTGGCGGCACGAAAAAAATATTTTTTCAAAAACGAAAAAATCGAAGGGAGATTAAATTTATTATTCCGTTTATGTACCCCCACCACCACCGCTTACGCAATAAAGAATTTGGTCAGAATCCATCAAATGAAAGTGCGGCTTCACTAAATAGTTTTTTTTAGTCTTTTGCGATTTTGTCTAAAATGGCTCCAACGATTTTCTTTAAACTTCCTTATACTATATACCCACATAAATACCTACCACTTTTATTTGAAGCGTTTTTCTAGGAAAATTATTATTATTATTTTTTTTTCTAGGGTTTCGTGGAGAAGCAATGTTATGCTTTGCTTTAATTTGAAACTTCACTATTCACTTTAATGATTTTTTTCACCTATTAAATTTTGAAGAAAAATTGGTTTTCCTAAAAGTGTGACGTCAGAAAGTTTTCGAGTTTTTTTTTTAAAAATTATTTTTGAAAGGGGATAGCGATTTTCTTTAAACATGGGACGCTAACTGTACAAAAAATATAAACGTATCACATTTATCTGAAACAGCATTATTATCCGAAAAAATTGATTTTTACAGAATTCAGCGGAATTTGTGGCGTTAAAAATTTCAAGTGTTATTTGTATAGTGTTTACTACCATTTACTAATTACACCTACTGTCTTCTACTGTTAATTAGCTTCTGCTAATTCTTCTCTACTATCTCTGTATATTTATTCTTAGAACAAATTTGGAGGTCAAAGAGAATTTTTCATTTTGTATATAATTAATTGTACTAATAAATAGCAATTATGAGATAGTCATGTAAGTGTATGAAATCATTTTTTACTTCTTGATATTCCTAAATAAGTGGAAGTATTGTAATCGTGCCAAATTTTCGATATCGAGTTTTCACCGGAAATATCCGTTTTGATGTCCCTGAGTCCAAAAAAAATTGGTTTTTTAGAAAGTGGTCTGTTTGTGCGCGCGTGTGTATGTGAACAGAGCATAGCTCAAAAACGAAAAAAATCGTAGAAAGTTCTTGATAATCCGTTTAGCTATCACCATGGGATCGGACAGCAGGTGACCTGTTAAAATTCCTCAACCGGAAGTGCCACTTAACTGAATGGTTTTTTACTTATTATATCAACTACACATACAAAAATCTACAACTTTTACTTGAAACATTTCTCTGGGAAAATTCATTTACGCGGGCACTTTTGTGGGAAGGTTGGGGTTAGGTTTTCCACTAAAGTGCTATTTCAGTTAACTATACAATTCTGTCATCTAAATAATATTAATTAGTATTAAATGTGTTGTTGAAATTCCGTGTTTGAAAAAAAAAAAAATCGGATGACTGAAAGTGCGTTTATACTGAAATATATTTTTCAGTTTTCTGCTATTTTTTCGAAAACGGCACCAACGATTTTCTTTAAACTAGGAAAGTGAACTACACATATAAAGAGCTACAACTTTTATTTGAAACATTTCTCCTGATAAAGTCTTTTAAGGGGGCTTTTGGGGGAAGGGTGGGGTTATGTTTTTTCTTAAGTGCTATCATACTTGATGATACAATTCTACCAACCAAACTGAATTAATTAGATATTAATAAATGTTAAAAATTCCGAGTTTCAAGAAAATTAGTTAACCAAAACTGCGCTATTACTGATCAGTTTTTCAAGTTTTCGACGAATTTTGACGAACTCCGACGAATTTCATTCAATTTGGCTAAATATAAAATTTGTCAATTATAATTTTGAAACTAGAGTAAGAGAAAGTTATGTGAGAGTTTCACATCATTTTTTTTTTACTTACATTTGAATGATTCACTTGGTATAGGTGAACAGCTGTATAAATGAAATTAAAGTTTAAAACAACAGTGGGGGTAGTTGGTCTGTGATGAAGTTCTTCGTTTCTACTTAGTTCATGCGCGTTCCTCCCTTCAAAACCAGTATATGAGAAAGTCATGTTAAGAGCAACGAATAAATCTAACTCTAGGTTCGAAAAATTCATATCATTAATTAAATCTTGTGTTCTCAATGAATACGTTATTGTTGGAATTCTAAAAGTGTCTACCTCTAATCTGCTTAGTCTTTTCATATTTCTTAATGAGCTTTGGGATTTAAACCTTTAACAAAAATAAAGTTTAAAAAAAAATAAAAAATCTGATGTGAAACTCTCGCACGCATTTCTTTTACTATAATTAATTTTTTTTTTGAAGGGGGGGCCAATGCACTGCGACCTTACGATCTATTGTGCTATGCCCCCTGGGTGTCGCAGGTTATTACCCACAGCTGTCCTGTTTTGTAGATGTCCTTTGATCATCCGTTCTACAAAACCTCCATCAGGTTGAGATCCCTGAGGAATCCCAATACCCTGACAGGCTCTAGAGAGGGTATATCCCCCTCTTTCACCTGGTAGCTACCCAGGTTCTTGAATCTTCTCTGAGTGGCAGCCTCGCAGTCTGTTAGGAGATGTTATGGAGTTTCCTCCAACTCACCCCACAGAATCTGCATGAGCTGTCACTTTCCAAACCCCACCAGGTGTCCTCTAAGTCGGCAATGCACCGTGAGGAAACCCGTAAGAACGCAGGAGCTTGTTCTTACTCAAGCCGATGAGGCCTCCGATCTCAGGCAGATCTTGGCATGCCGCAAACCGGGGAGGTAGTACCAGAGTTGAGATCTCCTCACCTCCTCCTTCTCCTTCCTAAGTTCCTCCAACAGAAACTGGTCGCTAACCCCACAAAAAGGTTCCGACCCGAAAAGAAGGGTCATAGCACCTATCTTTGCCAGGGCGTCGGCCATCTCATTCCCTTCATCAATGCCAACATGCCCCGGCACTCACCAAAGGGTAATACTTTATTCCTCCTGCCTAGGTTATTGAATTTACCTAGGCATTCCCAACCCATTTTAGAGCTGATAAGTGATGCACTCAATGCTCTAATGGCTGCTTGACTATTAGAATGGATTACAATCTCCTGATTCCAATATCCCCTATCGTGGGTTAATTGAACGCATCTACCAATAGCGTATATCTCCGCCTGGAAGATGCTGGGAAACTTACCCATGGGTTCCGAATGTTTGATCGTTGGACCCCTCGAGGGTCTTAGACCCATCAGTATACCATTTAATGACATGTTCCTTAATGCCCAACAGAGCGGATCTTTCGCTCCTCCACCCACTTTTGGTGCCCAACTTCAGAGAGAAATCACTGTAATTAATATAAAATTATAAAATTAACAAATTCTATATTTAAAATTTATTAATTTGCCTTAAATAAATATATAGAGGTGATGATGGCAGTTGATGTATTGCAAGTAATAATGAATTGTTACATTGTCGTAAGAAATATATTTCAAATTTAACTATGCAGAATCCTTAGGAATCTTCTAAAAAAAAAGGAAAATAAAGATTCTTTTCCGAAAATAAAGATGATTCGTTTATATTTGTGAAGTTTGCATTCAATTTAAAGAAAAATTAATCGTTTCCGCGACAATACCCCCTCCCCCCAAAAAACCCTCAAAAGCCTAACTAAATCGCACTTCCAGTTAACCAGATTTTCTTCCAATTACGAGCAATACTTCCTAACGTTATATGGATGGCCAAAATCATAAGTTATGTGAACTTCCTTGCTTTAGAGGAAACCTTAACGTTGCACGCTCGATCGGAAATCCCAAAATAATGAATTTTCCCAGAAAAATGTTTCAAATAAAATTGATAAGCATTTATGTGTGTTTAGATAGTGTACGAAGTTAAGAAAGAAAAAACTCGTTTGAACCATTTTCGTAAAAATCAAGGAAATTTGAAACAAAAAATCAGTAAGGGTCGCACTTTCGGTTAAAGGATTTTGACTTTACATTTCGTATTAGATGCGGCGAATTCAAGCACGAGTTTGAACTTCCTGCGGCTTTTTGTTTTTGAAAAGTTTTGCTCATATACACACACACACAACTTACAGTTAGAGTTGGGCAATAGTTGATAACATTTTTAAGCGAAAATTACTAGTTAAGAAGCTGCAACTAATGCAGTTTTAAAAAACAAGTAAATTGTTTTTTGCAAGTATGTTTTACAACTAATGTAGTTATAGTTGAAATGTAAAATTATAACTAGTAATTGAAAAAACTCCAACTAATAGTGGTGGTAGTTACCATTTCTTTTTGTTGTAATTTTTGAAGTGATGACATGGAACTCTTACAAAATTTTCGCAAAATATCAATCAGATCATATTTGAAAGTTAGAAATTAATATTAATAATAAATAAAAAAAAAACAAATAAAAAAAAAAAAACAAATATGAAAGATTTAAGTAGTTATCGTTGCCAGTTTTAAAACTAACAATTTAACTAATTTATAACCAATAATTATAACTACATACAAGTTGGTAGTGAATTTTGCAACTTTTTTTTTCTTAACTACTAGTTGTTACGAATTTCAAGTACAACTACTTAAATTGAAAAAAATAATAAAACTACCATTATATATGTAGTTGTTTATTGTAACTACATTCTTAGTAATAATATTGTAATTTGTAAATTGTTGTTTGTGTAGACGCTGTTGGCTTAGATTGAGATAAGTTAGACTTACTGAACACTATTTATATTATATGAAAAAGTAAGCACTGCAAGGACACTGTGAATTTAGAGTGAGAGTATGGTACGTGAGAAAAGAGTGACAGACTGACTGGCAGAGTGACGGAGTTCGGGAACGATATTCGTTGTAAGTTCATGGTTATTCGGATGGCATTTGCTGGTCACGTATGTTTCTTTAATCGGGCGGCTGGACAAGCCCCCCTACTGTCTTTAACTTCCACTTCCAATGCCCATATACTTCTCCTTACATTGCTCCCTCTGAGAGCTAGTGGTAGTGAGATATGGTGTAAATCCATTACGTTTGTATTTGTTTGAATCAGACCATTTGCAAACGGTGTACTTCCGGTGAAAACTCAAATCCGGAATTTTTTTTTTGCGTATTTTTTTTGAAGGGGTACAACAACAACTTCGAAAAACCTTACAATAGTATAGGAATACAAACAAATCTTTATTCTTTATTAGATGACAAAATAGTAGATGATTTGTCAACTAAGTTAACCAGGTAACTGATTCTCAAGTAACTTACTCAATGAAGAGTTTAAACATGTATGAAATGAGGATATACAATTACAAACTTCACGTATGTAAAACGTTTATACTGTATTCACCTTGTTCTCATAACACTTTAGTATAGATTAAGCTTGCAAATCAGCAAAAACAGCACTAATGAAATATTCATTAGAGATTACATACACTCAGATTTAATCATATTTGAAAATGTATAGTATGTTCAACTCTGTGTATCATACTTTTGGAACTTGTACAAACGATGTAATAATAAGTAATAATTGGTTTAGTGGTTTAGTAAATGTATTGATTAATAAACTGATTACAATTAACTTTGTTCAAAACATGTTTATTAATATTGATGATAATGACCACATAATAATGTTACTTTGCCCATTTTTATGTTTGCTTAATATAACTATATTACAATTTGTCGACTTGTTTAAGGAATAAAGAATTGGCTTCATACAAGCAGAATAGTTATTCATTAGACAAGAGAATAAAGCGCCACTTTTACACACACTAATTCAGTTTTGCCCTAAAGAGCGCAAGCAAAACTCCATTTTGCACTCCCGTTAACATGTGATCTAAGACAATTTGTCTCTTAATAGGAAGATGACTTTCAGAAAGGCTATAAAACATTAGCTTAAAGTTAAACAAACCTTATTATTTTACTGATATTTAATTTATTGTTAAATGATTTTAAAATAGATCTTTAATTTCAGAATTTATAATTTACTTTAATAATTCTTTAATATATTTTAGCAATTTTATCCTAACTAACATTTTTTTTCATTGTAAGGTGGCAATACTGTTTTTTTACTACCTTTTTAATCTCTAGAGATTGAAAGTACAATTTTAGCCACCAGTGGAATAATTGTCACATTAATCAGCTGTTGTATAAAAAGAATTTTTTTTTTTCACAAAGCAAATTAGCCAGTGTAATGTGATTGTGCGTGGATGTGCGTGTTGTACGAGCGGTATTGAAAGGGGCTTATATGTTTTAGAGAAGAGATATGTTTAAGAAATAGAGAATAAGAACCACTGTTTTATATAAATACGTTAACTATATATTAATTTAGTAATTTTACAAAGTAATTATGAATTGTGAATATTGAATTAATTTATAAATATACAGAATCAAATATTTAGCTAGATTGATTTAAAGTCAAATGTATAACACTTATAACGTCACTGAAGTAAGAGAATGACTGCCTGAGACGATGTTGCTGATTGAATGCTGTAACAAGACTCATGAAATAATGATCTCTATGAAAAATAATGACAGGACCTACTGACAAGCGATAGATATTAAAGATTGCTTGGCCCTTAGATAAACCGTTAAATCTAATAAATTTCAGTAGTGCATTATACTTTCTTTAATATTTATTATTTAATCGTATACAAAGTGAGCAGAAGCGCTTCTTGAGTTATTGAATAAGGATTCTATGTCAATCACTTAACAATCCAGAAATCGTTTACTGGGACTGATTATAGGGACGTTTATCCTTGGAAGTGCATTATGATTTAGGCAATACATAACGGCAGGAAGTTCGTCTAAGTGTGAACTGTATACTTAAGAGAGTTTTGTATAGCTTTCAATTACCACCTACCAAGACATACTCAAAGCAGATTCTATGTACAGGATAAGTAATTAGAAGATATAGTGGAAGAAAGAAATGAAAGAAAATAAGAATTTTGAAAATAGTTTAGTGAAATAATCTTGTGAATTTAGCTAGTTCAAATAGTGTATTTTTAGTGAAGGGAAAAGAGCCAGGTACTATAATTTAGGTCAATGCAAACCAAGAGACAAAGGGGAAGAAACAGTTAGGGTAACACAATACACTCCCTCCAGACATACCAGCACTATTTGAAAAGATTTGAACTAACAATTAGAAGACATTCTTTCAAGACAGTCTGCATTCTGCATTCAAACAAGAACAGTCTGAAACAGATACCGAACCAGAACACTTGTGCCAGTTATAAGTTAAAACGTAAGAGTTTTGCACTTAATCTATATAAATAATTGATATATAAACATAATTACTGTGTTATTGAAAAGCATTTAAATTTCTTTAAAGATAATATATTTAATTTAATCTACCAGTGTTTTCTTAAATATTTCTTATTACTTCTCTTCTCTTTGAACATACACACAAGCCCTTTACTAAACCGCTCACGCCACAAGCTACCACTACACTACAACACATCACACCAACTACATTTCAAAGACAATAATGTAAAATGATGAAGAGAACTGTTCCAAGAATACTCTGAGAAATATCGGCCTCCTGAAGACAAAAAGAAGAATATACCTACTGTTCCCTGTTTTACATTGCAATAACCTAACTGTTGAGTAGAACATAAGAATTAGTGAGACTGACAAAGACAATTTTTGTTCTTTCACAAAAAAAAAAACCGGTTGTTCTCTTGAATGCTTGCTAAATGTCTAGGAAGCAAAAATATTTGCGTCCAGCAAAATTATTTTTGCTATAGTGGGGAGGTGACGAGATCTATTTCATGAAGTGGTAAATATTGTAGAGGCGTTCAAGTAACAACAATTCTAGTATTTTTTGAACAAGTAGTAGTAGGTTTATAAGATAAGAGGTTCAAAGATGGTCAAGTTTATTGGGTTAACTAATGTTTTTAATGTTGGAGAAATTCTTCAGTGTGGGGCATAGATTATTAGCAAAACGAGTTATTCTTTCTTAAGTTAAAATGTAACCATAAATTGAAAAATCTGGGATGAAACACTCACTCAAACTTTCTCATATTATAATAAACATAAGTTATAATTGACTAAATGTCGAAGAAAAATAGATTACGAAGAAAGAAACGGGTAAAGAAAAGGACTGGATAGATTTCTTCTTTAAAGGATGTGCTTCTAGTCTGGGTGCCAGATCATATGGGAATTGTTGGGAATGAAGATGCGGATAGGTTTGCCAAATTAGGTGCTTCTCTCCTTTCATTGGCCTCGAGCCTGATATTGGTGTGTCTTCAGGCACATGTCTATCGGGCTTCCAGTCGTGGATAGCTTCCCTATGGATGAGTACAGTTGGTGTTCGGCAGTCTAAGATGCTCAGTGGAGATCCGGGCAGGTCTATTAATGAGATGTTGCTGTGTATTTTCATGAAACTCTCTTAGACATCTGGTTGGATCCCTTACTGGACATTGTGGTTTAAGGAGGCGCCTCTACGTATTGGGGACATGCTGGATTCCTTTTGTAGAGCCTCTGAGACAGAGAAGGAAACACCCATCCATCCTATGACAGATTGCTTGGTTGTGAGGAAATTAGGTTCAGGACCTTTGGTCGGAACAGGATGTCTGTGCTATTTTCCTTTAAGGTTACTGTCCTATTTGTTGAGTCTGCGGTGAATATTCTGACCCCGGTTAGACCCGGGTCTGGATATTTGTGCTAGACCTGGTTTATTGTTGTTTTTCTTGGGGTAGATATATGGGACCCGTGAGGCTTTGGATAGCGTAGGAGTTGATCTCTCCCCACAGACAAATAATAAAAATAATGAGTAAAGAAAGATAGCAAATTGGATTTAGATAACAGAAAAATATAAATTGACATATAACTTTTAAAATCTAAAGACTAACGAAATAAAAATAATAAAAATTGAAGTATCTATTTACAAATTCATAAACTGCTCAGCGCTAGATTAGTAACCTATACGCACGCGGAGGACCCAGGTTCGAGTCCAGCTGTCCCTTAGATTTTTTCTTCCTAGAAGCCTCCACAGCTCACTGTCCGGTGATGAACACTGTGTCTGTAACGAGAGAACACTGTCCGAAGGCCGGCAGTGCACTGAGAAGACTCCGGGCGCCAATGACCATAGATGTTGATGCGCCCTAAATTAAAAAAAAGCAAAGAAAAAAAAGTAACCTACACCAATGTACAACTGCAATAAAGTCTCGTAACTGTCTCTATATCTCTCCCTCTTCTAATCAGACTTATCTAACTTTATCCTCGTTTTTTGATTCAATCCCATTTTTGGACCAATCCACCGCACATTCAAAGATCTTCTGCCCAAGTATGACGGCAAAATTCAACAAAATTATCTATTAAACTCGAGTCATTAACAATCCTTCTAATAACAAAATAATTTAATACAAAATCAATAAAATTATATTACTAGTCAAGAAATTAATAGTTATGAATAATATTTTATTGAATCAATAGGAATCTGGCTGCTGCGGTTATAATAGTAGCAGGAAATTATGCTGATTCGTAGAAATATAAATGAAGATATAAACTCATTACTTCCATTTTACACAAGTTTATATTTACGAATTTTGTGAAGAGAATTAGAGTATATTGAGGATAGAGTGACCGAACTAAGAGTGATGGTGGTTAGTTGGTGATATAAATCAAGACACAAAACTCATTACTTCCACTTTACACAAAATTTAGATTAACTTTGTGTGGAGGCAATGAAATAAATAATTTCTATATTATAATAAATGTAGATCAAATAGTTCACTTGCAATGTTTAGATCTTCAGCAGGCGATCTAAATAGGAGCAAGAAATTTCGGAAATTTAATTTGAAAATTGCATTTTTCAATAATTAATATTTTTTTAATTATTGAAAAGTTTTGTTGAAAAAGTTAATAGTACCGTTGTTGGTAAAGAATGCCAATTAAATGAATTTTTCAAACTCCTATCAGTACAATAGGCTGACATCACTATTTAGCCTTAAACACGACATATAAAATGCACTGATTGGGAAGGAAATTATTATGAAAAATCTGATGTGAAACACTCATAATACTTTCTCTTAATCCAATTTACACATAGTACTCTAGTTTATCGAACTCAAATATATAGCGCTTCTTTCTTATTATAATTTAATTGTTTAATTGCACTAATAATTAGTTCGATTCCTTTTTTTTATGTTGTTGCGAGAAACTAGATTTTGATTGAATTAGCTCATGCATAGATTTCCATCAATACTATGTGGGCTGCGCCCTCGGAATACATTAAATTAAAGTCACTACAATGAATAGCTAAAAACTCCTGGTATAAGAAAAGTTTTTCAACTGAATATTATGAATTCCTTGAAGAAAATTTTGTTGGTGTTTAACATCAATTTTATTTTGTTCGATTAGTATAAACAGCCAAATACAAAATGGCGGCGCACTTACATCGGATTCGCATTTCTGCCTTATTCTTTTTAACTTTATATTTTAACAATGGAATAAAAATTCTGAATTTATTCTTTATAGCTCACATTAATTATGTAAAATAGTAAATAATATATTACAAATAACTTGATTTTTTTTGCATTTTTTTTTTTTTATAAAAATTTTTTACTGCACAATTTGATAATTTATAAAATACTAACCGAGGAAAATTAATAAAAAAATTCGTAACTTTTTTTTTCAAAGAAATAATTAGCTATAAACAATTAACCAATCACAGTGTAGAAGAAAAAGTGTAAAATGTAGGTGTGTGCTAGGCCAATCAGAAATTTAGAATTATCATGTTGACCAAGCCCACATTTGACACCATCATTTCTACAATATGACTGGTTAATTGCCACACCTTGATGTGGCAATACTGGCAAGGTCGCAGCATGAGCTAAAATTAGCCTTTCTAGAGCTGGATGAGGCTGCTAAGGTATTTGGATTAGAGGTGAATAGCGAAAAATCCAAGTATATGGTAAATACAAGGAAAAGAAGATTATTCCGGAACCTTCGGGTAGGGGAGTATACTTTTGAAGGGGTCAAGCAGTTCAAATACTTGGGGGCAATTTTAACCTCTAATAATTGTGTTAGTGAGAATATAGGTGAGAGAATCGCAGCCGGTAACAGATGTCTCTGGGTGCTGCAGCCAGTTTTTAAAAGTAAATGTTTGTCCAGAGCAGTGAAGATAAGAATCTACCTAACGACTATGCGGCCAATCGTAACCTATGGTTCGGAAGCCTGGGTATTAACCAAAGCGGACGAACAAAGGTTGTGCAGGTGGGAAAGAAAAGTACTAAGAAGGATATTTGGACCTGTAAGGACGCAGGATGGCTATAAAGTCAGGACGAACCGAGAAGTAGCAGAACTGTTCGGTGAGCCAGATATAGTAGCCACTATAAAGTCGGGTAGATTACGATGGCTGGGACATTTGCATAGGATGGAGGAGATGAGAGGTCCCAAGAAAGCTTTGTATGGACACCCTGGTGGGAAAAGGCCGAGGGGCAGGCCCAGAATGAAATGGTTAAGGGATGTGCAGGACGACTTGGAAGCCCTTGGTCAGCAAAGATGGAGAACGTCCGCAAGGGATAGAGATAGGTGGAAAGCTGTGGTGGCTGAGGCTCGGGTTCTTCATGGACCGTTATAGCCCTTGAGTAAGTAAGTAAAACTGGTTAATTATTTCTTTGAAAAAAAGTGTTTAACATTTTTCGAGGTATTTTATAAATTATCAAATTGGACAATAAAACAAAAAAAAAAAATGCTAAAAATTAAGTTATTTCTAACATATTATATTATTTACTATTTTATAAAATTAAACTCGGAATTAAGGGCATCTTTTTATTTCTAATTAATTTTGTTTTAGATGGCAGAATTTTATAATCAACTGGGATAGCACTTTAGAGGAAAACGAAACCTTACCTTTGCCCGCAAAGGCCCCTTAAATGAGTTTACCCGCAGAAATGTTCCAAATAAAAGTTGTAGCTCTTATACATGTAGTTCACATAGTTAGTTTAAAGAAAATTGTTGAAGCCGTTTTAGAGAAAATAGCAGAAAAATGGAAAAATACTTTTCAGTAAAAACGCACGACTTCAGGTCATCTAATTTTCTTCAAACTCGGAACATTATATTTAATTCTGAGTCTTTTAATTTAAATGTTTGAACTGAGACACCAAAAAAAAAAAAAATCACGATAATAGTCAACATAACTTTTTTATAATGTGTAGATTGTTGTAGGGAATTATTGCAATGCGACTTGAAAGTTCTATTGTGGCCTGCGGAGCCTTCTCAGTGCACTTTCGGCCTCCGAGCAGTGTTCTCTAGCTACAGACATTACTGACCATCACCGGACAGTGAGCTTTTATATAATATAATAATTTGATTTGTTTTTTTTTGTAAAAACTCAAAATAAATTGAGTAATCCCATACATGATCCCAATCATGATAACATGATCTTCTTTTGATGAATATCAGCTTCCGATGTGAGCTGGACCTATGATCAAACAGCTGAAATGTCAAATAATAACAATAAAATAAACTGAAAAGGAATGGTTTGAGGCGCTATTCTATTTTCTATTCTAATTTACTTTCAGAAGAGCAATTTGCCTGATTTATGGAGCAGAATTCTTTTAATCTGTATTTATCTTCCGCCACAAATTTACATGTCGGAGGATCCACACAACAAACGCCGAACATATAACGCCGAATATATGTATGTTGGAGGTGGCAATGGTCCCCCAGGAAACAGTATTCAGATTGGTCCTTTTACTTTTCAAAGGGTACAAGAATTTACCTACCTTGGTTCCCAGGTCACCTCCACTAATAATGTCTCGACGGAGATCAGCAGAAGAATTATGGCTGCGAACAGATGTTATTTTGGCCTGGTAAAATACATGAAGAGCAGCCTGATCTCCAGGAGAACGAAAATCAGGCAGTATAAAACCCTCATCCGCCCAGTAGTGATGTACGCTTCCCAAGCTTGGATTATTTCCAAAAACGATGAAAAGAAACTCCTTGTATTTGAAAGAAAAATACTCAGGCGCATTTTTGGCGCAGTGAGGGAAGGGGATACATGGAGAAGGCGAAAAAACAAGGAGTTATGTGAATTGTATGGGGAAGCGGACGTCGTACACACTATTCGACTATCCAGGTTGAGCTGGGCTGACCATGTGGCGAGGATGGAGGAAAATGAGATACCAAGGAGGATTTTGGATGGGGGAATAGGTACGAAAAGAAAGGTTGGCAGACCCAAACTTAGGTGGCTTGACGGTGTGACCAACGATGCGAGGAGCATCTTGGGTACTCGCAACTGGAGAGCAGCTGCAACTAGCAGAGACACCTGGATTAGGCTCATTGAGGAGGCCAGGACCCACCAAGGGTTGTAGAGCCATGAAGATAGATAGATAGATACATATATATAAAAAATGTTTCCATTAATTCCTTACTAAGCAGATCCTGTTCAAGCAATATCACAGTACAAGGCAGGATGCGTCCTATTGACGTGGCAATTGGAGCATTCCAATCATCAGAGGATAACCCAAAATACGTCTGACAAACCTTTAGTAACTAAATAAAGCACAACAAGTGTGCAATTAGTATTCAACGTTTAAAGGAATTTTCAATTACATCCAATGGACAGATTACTGCTATTTTCAACTATTGCAAACAAGCTGTTAAGTTGAGAAGTTTTATGCTTGGTGAATAGTAAGCTTGAAGTTTCTGTAAACCTACTTGTCAGTACATTCTCATTAAAAAAATTAAAAAATAAAAGTAATAAACGCAACCAACTACTACCATACCTGAGAAATGATATTCTGTTTGGTTAATATACTTATATTACAATTCTTACTAAAATAAGTAAAGTAATTCAGTTTCAATTTTTTAAATAGTTTTCCAAGTAGTGAAAGTTCAGTGATTTATAACTTTGTCTATAAATTTTACATTTATTATTTTCTGTTATACAAACCGTTTGTGGTAGTTTATGTTCGTCTTATGTATATAATTTAATTAATTAATTAATTTACAAGATGTTTATATTATTTCATTTTATTTCTGTGCTGTGTATTATTCTTTGTTGTATACTGACCATTTTGTATTTCTGTACACTGGCCCAAACTCCTTGCTTAAGGCGTTTTGCACATGAAGCAATAAAATAAATTATTATAATAACAATAAAATAAAATAAATAAGAATAAAAACTAAACACCAAAATAGTTTCGAATACATATATAAATATTCAACTCACAGTCCAAGGTCCAGAAAACCGAATGAATTTTCCGGGTAACCCATTAATTACACGGTCTCTCTATTTTAAGAATATGAACTGCAGAAATAATATTGGTTAAAAGTACTGCACATAAAAACTATTTTAAGCAAATAGCCTTCTTCTATTTGAATAATAATCAAAGAAACTTTAGTTAAACTGGATATAAATAGTACAGTTAAAAACTCTTAGTTTCCACCAACTAGGTGTGTATTGATTAAATACGCTTTACTGATTTACATACTCTTGAATATACAACAGCGATTAATAAGATAAGGGATGACACAATCTATAAATCCACAATTCCTCTCGTCGTATAGATCGATGACAGAAGAGGGGATAAATATGGAAAGATCTTTGAAATACACTCAACCATGCTGATGCAGTATATTATAAGAAATATAAAAGCTAACTGAAAAAAAAATCTGATGTGAACATTTCCTAATCAGGAAATATTCTTTAAAATGGCTGGCCATAAAATTGGTGATGGGGATTTTTCATTGTATACTTGAGCGGCCTTATATCAAAACTAGGAAATCTTGAGCAAATTTAAATTGACAGACCTCTAATACCATTCGAAAATAATATTTTTCAGAAAATAAAAGTGATACGTTTCTATCTATCCAGTAAGCATTCAGTTTAAAACAAATCATTGTAACCGTTTATTTCAATAAAATCTCATAAACCTATTCTATACAATCGCACTTGCAATAAATTAACTTTTCTTCAAATTTGGAATTCTATCAATGTATTAATATTATGTAGGTGTGATGGATGCCAGAAATATAGAAAAATATTTTATTTGTAATATCAAGAAAAATGAACATTCGCTGGCAAAAGGGACTATTCAGGTAGAAGACTACCATTGTCTTTTAGAGTTCATGAAACTTGTTAGCATTGTCTACCCCTTCTTCTCACAGGGAAAGATTTGAACGAACAATTAGAAGGCATTCTTTCAGAAGAGTCTGAATCAAACATTCTACCATGTAGCCATCAATGCCACCAGTTTAAGTTAAATCAATCTAGCTAGGCTTCAGTATACTTATAAGCATATTATTGTGATATTGTATAGTATTTCAATTCACTTAGAGAATATATCTATTTTAAAACAGTGTGATCTCTTGATTATTTCTAATACTTCTCTCTTGAACATATATATATACTACTCACAAGCCCTTTACAAGACCGCATCACGCCACACACATCTACTACTACAACACACATCATACCAACAACATTTCATAGGTATTAAAACCTTATATTGCACTACTAATGGTACTTTAGAAGAGCGCATAATATTACTGTTCCCCCCCCAGAATCCTCCAAAAAATAAAGTCCAAGTTTATAGAAAATTGTTGGAACCAATTTTTTGAGAGAATTACTAAAAACAGAAAGAAAACCATTCCAGTAAAGTAACACATTGGTTGATGGATTTTATTCAGAAATCTTCGTGTTTGTAGCGGTGATAGTGCCTAAACGGTATACCAAGTTTGAACTTCCTGTGACTTGTCGTTTTTGAGATATTCTATTAAAACACAAACACACACACATACACATATACACACAAAGACCATTCGCTAAAAATATTTTTGGGGGACCCCAAAACGAGCATTTCCGGTGAAAACTAGTTTCGAAAATCTGGCACGATTACAAAACTTCCTCTTACTAGGAGTAAAAGAAAATAAAAATACAGACATATATATTTATTGCATAACAAGAAATCAAAATCAATTGAATCTAATGAATTCAATTCAAAATAAAATGAATTGAATTCAATTGAATAATAGAAGTTGTTAATACTAGAATAATGTAGATTAAGTTCATCAGGAAAGGCCATGGACCATATGTAAGTATCGTCTTCCTTGTAAACTTGGACCTTTTTACTTTCTCTTACTCCTAGTAAGAGGAAGTATTGTAATCGTGTCAAATTTTCGATATCGAGTTTTCACCGGAAATATCCGTTTTGAGGTCCCCTGAGTCCAAAAAAGTGGTTTTAGCAAATGGTCTGTGTGTGTGAATGTGAACAGCATAGATCAAAAACGAAAAACCGTAGAAAGTTGAAACTTGATATTCCGTTTAGGTATCACCACCATAGCATCTGACAGTGGGGTTATCTGTCAAAGTTCCTCAACCGGAAGTACCACTTTACTAGTTGAATTTTTTACTTTTTTGCG
>JAAEAF010005149.1:0-80855 GCA_011037195.1 Triatoma infestans
AAATAAAAGTAGATCTTTGGATACGAATTTTCAAGAAAATTGCGAAATAGTTAAAAAAAAAAATTTAGTAAAGTGTTAATACAAACGTACTTCCGGTTATCCGATTTTTTTCAAACTCGGAATTTCAGCATCACATGTAATTCTAATTAACATTATTTAGATGACAGAATTGTCTAATAAACTGAAATAGCAGTTAAGATGAAAACCTGAGTTTTCACCGGAAATATCCGTTTTGAGGACCCCTGAGTCCAAAAAAGTGGTTTTTACCATATGGGGTGTGTGTACGTGTATGTGTATGTGAACAGCATAGCTCAAAAACGAAAAACCGCAGAAAGTTGAAACGATATTCTGTTTAGGTATCACCCTGATATCTGTCAAAATCTCTAAGCCGCTTTACTAGTTTTTTAATTTACTTTTTTGCATTTTTCTCAAAAATAGCTCCAAAGATTTTCTTTATACTTGATATATCAATACACATACAAAGAGCTCCAACTTTTATTTAAAACATTTCTCCTGGGAAAATTCATTTAAAGGCAGTTACGAGTGAGGGGTGGGGATAGGTTTTCATCTACACTGCTATTTCAGTTTATTGGACAATTCTGTCATCTAAATAATGTTAATTAGAATTACATATGTTGTTGAAATTCCGAGTTTGAAAAAAGTCGGATAACCGGAAGTGGGTTTATTTCACCACTTTAGTAAAGGATAACTTCACTTTTTCGCAATTTTCTCAAAAATAGCCGCGACGATTTTCATGAAACTTCATATATAAACTAAAACATACAAAGATCTACAACTTTTATTTAAAACATTTCTTTTGGAAAATTCATTTAAGGGCACTTTTAGGGGAGCGGTGAGATTACCTTAAATGAATTTTCCTACAGAAATGTTTTAAATAAATGTTGCAGATCTTTGTATGTTTAGTTTATATAGATGTTTCAGGAAAATCATCGGAGCCATTTTTGAGAAAATCGCGAAAAAGTGGAAAAATCATTTAGTAAAGTTGTAAAGTAAACGCACTTCCGGTTATCCGACTTTTTTCAAACTCGGAATTTCAACAACATATTTACATTTCAACAACATATTAACATTATTTAGAAGACAGAATTGTCTAATAAACTGAAATAGCACTGTAGATGAAAACCTATCCCGCTCCCCTCCCCCAAAAATGCCCTTAAATGAATTTTTCCAGAGATATGTTTCAAATAAAAGTTGTAGCTCGTTGCATGTGTTTTCGAAATTAGTTTTATGTGTGTTTATGTGTGCATATATATGTCTGTTTTTTGTTTGTTTTTTTTTATAGAAAAAAGTCTGGAAATTGAAAATTAGTAGAAAGCTCAATGTTGATTTTCACTACTACAAATGAATTAATCCCCAAGATTCAGGTCAAAACCAGTCAACCAGAATAAACAATTTTTTTTTTTTTTTTTTTACGGCTTGAATGATTTTCTTTTAATATTTGCATATTACTGCAAACATAAATGTCTATAACTATTATTTGAAATATATTTTAACATAAAAATTGATTTTTATAAAATTTTTGAGAGAGCTTTGTAATGAGATCCGAAATATTAAAGATTCATGGGATGCGAAGAAGCAGAACATTAAATGAATCAAAGTTAGTTACTCTCAATCTAGGCCAGACTAGGGAGGGAGAATTCGATTCATATTATATGTAGTTCTTAACTTCTTACAAAAAATTGTCCAGGAAAATAAGTTTGTTGGATAGGCCTGGTAACGCAGACGAAACTAGAGTGCAGATGAACATAATGCCTGGAGAAGTTTTAGGTAGTAAAAAGGCAATAAAGATGTTAAGGTAGTGACAACTTCAGAAAAGCGTGACACCCTATGGTGCATCCATCTATGCTACACCATAGTAGGAGAATGGAGTGTATTTGTATTTTTTTTCTGGAATAAATGAGAATCTCTTTATTTCAAAAAAAAAAACATTTTTTTTGTAGATAATAGTAGTTGACGTCTTGTGTTTTATAAGCATTACCTTTTAATATATCTCCTATATTTTAATACAGGGCATAACTTTGAAATGTGAGTCGTCTCTCTTAACTTTAGCCTATATCTTCTTTTGTATATCTTGAATTCAATCGGTTTACCAATGACATAATTCTTTGTTCTATGTTCATATTGATTTTTACCAATATTTACTCTTTGCTGTTTTAAGTGGAAATATTGAGAGCTTATCAAATTTTGAAAATTTAATTTTTACTGGAAGTATACATACTTGTTTTGATGATGACCAATATATGAGAAAAGAAATTTTTCTTTGAGAATGATAACTTCGTGTGTGTGTATTGTGTTTGAAAAATATCTCCAATACTCATGAAAGAAAGATATTGTTGATATTCCTTCTTCCAAGTGCCACTATCACATCCGGACACGAAGATTTCGAGCAAAATCTGTCAACCGGAAGTGCTATCTTTACTGAATCATTTTTATTTGAAAAATAAAGTAAGTAGGGCTTGGATATTAAATGAACTATGTGGACAGTGTGGTTGAGGAAAACCGTGGAAACATATGGAAACCATTTGTTTTGGTGGGTTCCGCAGAGCTGGAAAGCATCATGAGATATATTATCAAACTGTTTGACAAACGTATCCTGATGATGGGCGAACGCTCGAAACCGCTCGATGACCATAAAAAGATGCAGGAAAATATCTTTGATGATATGGGAACAAGTTATAATGGAGTTGATGAGGAGAGAAATTGGGATTGATTAAGTAGACGAGATATGAAGACACTTTTATAATATGGCTATAAGTCTACACAAACTGCACTGGACTTGTAATGATTTTATAGAATAAAGGGGTAGAGTAGAGTTATGACACGATGTGATGTATATGGTTGAATCTGATAGATAGATATCCTGCTTAAGTCAGAAAGTACCAGAGAGAGTCTGTTTTCTCTTGGTCGGGCCGTTACATTATCCCCTCTCCTGATGAAATTTTTCACGTGTGAAAAATTTGAGCGTGCTGCTGTATCTTTGTAGCTCATCAAAGAAATTAGGTTAGATTAATTAGACGAGATATGAAGACACTGTCATAATATGGCTATAAGTCTACACAAACTGCACTGGACTTGTAATGATTTTATAGAATAAAGGGGTAGAGTAGAGTTATGACACGATGTGATGTATATGGTTGAATCTGATAGATAGATATATATAGATCTCTCACTGGCTTATATACAGGTTCTCCCCACTCTAGCCTGTTTAAGTCAGAGATTACCAGAGAGAGTCTGTTTTCTCTAGGTCGGGCTTGTGTTCTCTCTCTTGCCGTTACAAAGTTTAAAAAAAATTCGAATAGTTAAATTAAATAAAACATAAATGTTAAATTGACAAAGGATTTTTAGAACGTATTATGGAACGCTTTCTCGACACCGCGAATGGTATAGAAAGCTTAAAAGTGATCTAGATTAAGAAGAAGAAGAAATGCTAGAAATTTTTTTTTTAACAAAGGCTACATTTCATTTTGAAAAGCAATTTAGTTAGTGAAAGTGTTTACGAAACGCATTTATTAAAATAATATTCAAGACAAATTTATTACATAAAAAAACTTTAAATGAAAATAAATGAAAATTTAAAAAAAATCAGGATTACAAATTGGAAAATGGTTAGATATAATTTAGCTAATAATTTGGTTTACAATATTTTGTTACAAAAGATTTTATAGATAACAATTTAGATTTATTAAAGGAAGAAGGTATAAAGCAATTATCTAAATTGTTTGCAACAGTAATAGTTTTTTGCCCGAGTAATTTGATCTTCAACAGGAAATACGAAGTTCCTATAAACTTTGGCACATAATAATTTATAAGTTTTCCTTAATATCGAATACCATAAAATCAATTAGTAACAATTTATATTTGTTTATAAATAATCAATTTCCTTTTATAAACAACTATTCTTTCATAAACAATTTCAAGAAGAAGAAGAAAGAATTATCTGTGAATTTACTTTTATTCTTTTTACATTCTCTTATTCCTTAGTAAGAAGAAGTATTGAAAAATGTGCCAAATTTTCGTTATCGATTTTTCACCGGGAATATCCGTTTTGAGGTCCCCTGAGTCAAAAAAAAGTGGTTTTCAGAAAATGGTCTGTGTGTGTGTGCGTAAGTGAACAGTATAGCTCAAAAACGAAAAACCATATAAAGTTCAAACTTGATATTCCGTTTAGATATCACCATGGGATCCGACAGTGGGTCATCTGTTAAAATTCTTCAACCGGAAGTACCACTTCACTAGTTTTTTTTTTTTTTTTTTTACTTTTTTGCAATTTTCTCAAACATGGCTCCGACGATTTTCTTGAAACTTGGTATAATCACGTACATATACAAAGAACTACAACTTGTATTTCAAGGGAAGAAAATTCATTTGAAGGGTAGTTTTGGGAGAGGAGTGGGGTTAGGTTTTTCTCTAAAGTGCTATTTCAGTTTAATATACAATTCTGTCATCTAAATAATATTATATGGAATTGAATATATATTGTTGAAATTCCGAGTTTGAAAAAAATCGGATGAACGGAACTGCATTTTTACTGAAATGTATTTTTCAGTTTTCTGGTATTTTCTCGAAAATGGCTCTAACGATTTATTACAAAGTAGTGTAGGGGTAGTGAACCCCCACCACTCATCCACACTAGCGAGTGAACCCCCACCACGCATCAGAGAGAAAGAGCCCCTCTCGAGAGAGAGGAGAGGAGAGGCCAGTTGGATATATATACGAGAGACAGAGTCAAAAAGGGATATTCTGTTCACAGTCTCACACTTGAATTGTACACATCGTTTAGCCACGTCAGTCAGTCTGTTCAGTTCTTGTAGTGTAAAGTATACAGTCCTTGGCAGTCAGTCATATACATATATATCAATTATAGATATCTTATACCGACATTGAGGTGTTATTTATCTATCAACATCTACAACCAACATCTCCTCCTACAACCATTACAGTAGGATTGTTTACAATACATATAAAGAGGTACAAATTTCTTTCCTGGTCATTTCATTTAAGAGGGCTTTTGGGGGAGGGGGAGGGTTATGTTTTTCTCTAAATTGCTATCATAATTAATTATACAATTCTATCATCCAAATAAAATTAATTATAAATAAATAGATGGCCCAAATTTCGAGATTCAAGAAAATTAGTAAACCGGAAGTGCACTTTTACTGAACAGTTTCTCAGTTTTCGACGAATTTCATTAAATGTGGTACACTAACTATAAAATTTGTCAATTTTAATTTTAAAACTGGTTTAAGAGAAAGTTGTGTGAATGTTTCACATCAGATTTTTTTTACAAAAACTTATGATGTAAAAAGTTCACATAATTCTTTTAACATTCAACTATCAAGTTTTTTCTTCGAAATTAGTATTTTTCAAATATTTAATTCTATTAAATATGTTAGTGAAACCGTAGAAAGTACTTATTTGCACTTTAGAAAGAAGACTACTCCAGAAACTGTTAAAATCAGTAAATGTTTCCGATTTGTAGGAAAATTTTTATATCTGCTTTGAGAAAATTACCATCAAGAAAAAAAAAACACCTCAATACAGTGAGATGCCCGGTTACCGGTTACGATGGAAATCTTATCAGTTTGGATTCCAAGGTGATGTTCAAAAGTATAAGATATAATTAGGGGCTGGTTTGGTGTAGTGGTTATAAGCATGGCCTTGTAACTGCGGAGTGCCCGGTTCGAGCTTTGCGTATAACACCTAAATTTTATATTAGTATAAAAATAAAATAAAATCTAGTGTGAACTACTCACATTACATTCTCTTACTAATTACTTTCTCTACCCTGAACACCTAGAAAACCCAGTAGATCCAGAAGAGAACGCCAATAACATTAGTCTATTCCCCATTTAATTAGAAGTTTAACGCCATCAATTCCACAGAACTATCAAAACTCAGTTTTATTCGGAAAAATGTTACAAATGAAAGTGATTTGTAATGGGATCCGAATCATTAAAGATTCATACGATCCGAAGAGTAAATAAGCAGACATTAAATGAGTCTAGACTAAGAAAGGGAGAGTTTGATTCATAAAAATAGAGCGACAGTAGAACAATCAAGAGAGTTCTACGACAGTTTTACAATAGTATCCAGTCAGCAACCTATCTACTTACTTTCTAATTACTCAGCTAGTCTGTCTCTCTCTTAGTTATTCTCTCGCCAGCTTATTCTCTTAACATCTATCAACAGTGTAAAGTCCTTGCAGTTTGTGCTTATATTTTATTATACAGCGTTCAGCACATCTACTAGTTTATTATTTCTTAACATTCCTAAATCTGTCTCTCTAATTCTCTCTCCTTCACACATTCATTGAAGACAGGTTTTTGTATCTGTGCAGTTAGCATTCCAAATTTGAAGGAAATCGTTAGAATCGCTTTTTTTTTGTTTTTGTTTTTAAAACTCGAAAAACTCAAAAACCTATTTTATATGGAACCATTCCTAGTTATGAGGGCTGCGTTTCATCTCAAAGAAACTAAAATTACAGATTGCTCAACTTAATATCCCGCATAGATCGGTTTAAAATTTTTGTGTCTACAATCTTTAGGTCTACCGCCAATAGAATATGAAATGTTATTGGTGTGTTGAGTTGTTGTGTGTTTGTACGAGTAATAGTGGTGTAGCATGAGCGGTTTAGTAAAAGGCTTGTGTTTGTAAGTTTTAAGAGAGAAGTATTTAATAATAATCAAGAGAGCACCATTGTTTTGAAATAAATATATTATTCATTAAAAGGATTTAATCATTACAATATCACAAGTATATCTTAATAAATCAGATGTTTATCTAGAATAAAGGCAAATCACTATCACTGACACTGAGTTTAAGAAAGCGATTCCTGAAGTCAGTGTTCTGGCTTCAATGTCTGTTCATGCTGTTCTTGAAGGAATGTCTTCCAATTGTTCGTTCAAATCTTCCCCCCTGTGAGAAGAAGGGGTAGACAATGCTTACAAGGTTCATGAACTCTTCTTGTAACTGTACTTCTTCTACCTGGGTTACCTTTTTGCCAACAAGCTCGCATTTTTTTCTCATAATTTTTTCCAATTAAAATAGATATAATTTCTTGCATCCATCACAAATGTTAGTATAGATTCAGAACCTTTAGTAGAATTCCAAATTCATGAAAATCGATTAACTGGTACTTTTGAGAAGAAATAGTAGAAATTCCAGAATAGGTTTTTTTTGAGTTTTCTGTATAGACGACTTCAACGATTTCGTTTAATTATGGAATGCTAACCTTTCATTGGTTTATAAAACCAATCACTTTTATTTGATAAAAAATGTTCGATATAAATTTATTTTAAAGGTACTACTGTGGAATTTGAAGCTCTGAATTTCAAATTTATATGCAGTATTGGCTCAGTGTTATTGGCACGCTCTTCTGGATGCCAGATTTTTTTTTATGACTGAAAATCTCCTGGTTCCTTGTAAGAAACTAATGATATTCATTTAGCAGTTATATTTTAGCTCCCTTGGAGTTGTGGTTTAATTTTTAACAATTGATATAAATTTTAAAGAAAAAATTATGTTAGTGCTTAAAGGAAAAATTTATGAGTAACCTGAAAATGGTGTACCAATTTATTGCTTGAGATAAACACACTAAAATAAAATGAAAAAGTAGTAGCAATATATTACTTTTTATTACTTGTTACTACTAAGACGTGGTAATTTAATTTTTATGTACTAACAGTGTCATCCCTTTTAATTTCATTAAAGATGTCTGCACTATTTTTATGTGTATTTATTTTTCTATTTATTAGTTTATTGTTTACTTAGATTTAATATAACTTTTGCTTACTGCTAAGGATGTGATCTTGAAATGGGAGCAGTAATAATGGTTCGATTGTTGAAGGAATACGATGATCATTCAAAGTGATTACTACACTTTTTTTTTTATAATTGATATTGCGACGATATACTGATAAATGAGAAGAGAATTTATTGAGGCTTGACTGACCGAGCAATGAGTGATAACGTTTGGCGGCGTTTGATTGAGAATTAACTAAGCCTTCAGATTGTCATCGGTGCAAACTTCTGGAGAGATGCTTACTAGGCGCCTAAATTTGTAGACCATTCGTCTATACAGTGGTCGTGTTAGTGGGGATAATTTGGAATTCAGGTGTGCCTGGAAAGCATGTTGGTAGAGCTCTTGATATTGGCAATATTGAGTTCTACGCAACAATAACGTTCTGAATCCTAAAGTTTATCAGTTCATGAATGAAATGAATTTACTATCCAAGATTTTTTTTTTTAGATCAGCTTCCAGAAAAGTCTTAGCCTGCCTCACTCAGCCTGGGAGAGTTCACCAGAGCTTCCTCCTGGATTACTTATTTCACAAAAAAGTATTAACGGAAGGTTTTTTTTTAAAATAGTGTGTGGAGAGAGCCAAGCCCAACGTTTTCTGATCGGCCCACATAGCTATCCCAAAGTTTGGACTCCTTAATGCACTGCCGGTCTTCGGGTCTGCGGTTATGGACAATACTAGCGGCCACCGGATGGGAAGATGCCCGTACGGTGAGAAAATCTAAGGACAACATTGCTGGACTTGAACCCAGGACCACAATGTTAGTCCAGAGCGCTACCAATGAGCTAATTTCGCCACTATGAAGGAGGTTACTTTGCCTTTCCTTGCGTGTTGGCCGTCTCATTACTTTCTAAGCTGACTGTAGTGGATGTTTCGAGGGATTAGGCCTTCTAACCATGCAGTGATGATGGTTCGAATGGCGTTTGAATGAGATTTGAATAGGCAGTTAGGCACTCTTTTTAAGCCCCTACTCTGTTTAACTTCACCTTCCAATGCAGCTTAGATTGCCCTCTCTGAGTGCTGCTGGTGGGGTATCATGTCGATCCATTATACTAACTTAGATTGATATAGAGATAGTGAAAAGTTATGTTTAATAAAACTAAATTAATCTAACCAAATAACATTAATTAATCCAGATTTCTCTTTAACTTTCGTTCTTAAATTGACCCTTTCTCTGGCTATGAACTTCTTTTTTTGCTCATCTACTTCGAGAAGTACCTATTTATTAAGCGTGCATGTAATTATACATAAAAACTGTTCATTTTTCAAAGTTCTCTTTTAATTTAATATTGTCCGGATGGTATAAAATATCAAAGAAACTTTTTTAGCTTCTCTTTATAATATGTATGTATATTGTTACAATTAAAAATTAAATTAATCTAATAATTCATAAATGTTTAGTTGTTTTTTTGCTATCAAGTTTCACACAATTCTGTCAGTTCGTTCAAGGATTTTATTTTGATGTTTAGCATAAAAATTAATTAACAATGAAGACATTATAAAATTCCTCTTGGTCTTTGGTTCTGTTGAAACGTTTATGAAAAACAACGAATCTGTGACTATTACTCAAAAAACTTTTCGAGTGCGCTTTAGACTTGGTCCATGTCACGCCATACCTGTTCGTAACACGATTTTGCTATGGGTCAACAACTTTAGAGCTAGTGAATCATCTCTGAAAGAAAAAAGAATCTGGATGACATCGGACTGCCAGAACTCCTGAACATGTGGAAACGCCGAACAAAATCTCCACGCCGCTGCGCGTGGGCTTTCTGGCCCCAGTGTATGAAGAATTCTTCACACAGAACTCAAATGCATCGTTACAAAATGATGTTGGCACAGGAAATTAAGGAGAAAGACTAGGAAAACCGCAGAGCAGTGTGTCTGGAAATTCAACAACATATCCCACGTGCAGCTTCTATGTTATTCAGCGATGAGGCGCATTTCCACTTGTGCGGCAGTGTTAATAAACAAAATTTCAGATACTGGGCAGAGAACAATCCTCGTCAGTAGTATGAACGACCCTTGTATAGCCCTAAGGTGACCGTATGGTGTTCGATTGCAGATTTTGGCATTTGGGGCCCGTACTTCTTTGAAGAAGACAATGTTACAGTGATTGTGAACTCGGATCGATATTGTGAGATGTTAGAGACCTTCTTAAGACCCAAACTGGATGAACTTGGACAATATGGACAATGTTTGGTTCCAACAGGGTGGGGCAACAGCCCACACTGCTCCCCATACAGTGGGAATTTTGTGGGAGATCTTCCCCCCGTCGTTTGATTTCATTACGAGATGACATCGGTTGGCCTGCCCTGTCACCCGACTTGAACCCATGTGTTTTTTTTCTTAGGAGCTACCTCAAATCAAAGGTACACATTCATCGCCCTCGCACTATTGACCAACTAAAACAAACAATTAGACAGGAAGTGGCTGCCATTCTACAGGAAATGATCAGCCGAGTGATGGACAACTTGCGTGAACGCCTTCAATGAATGTGTACGCGATAACGGCACTCATTTAACTGGCATTATTTTTTTATTGTAACTAAAATGGCATTTATATACTCTCAGATTAGAATTTTTTTTTTTTTTTAATATTTTGTTTGGATTTTATTTAGCCTTGAAATGTGTCAGTTAATTATACCGCTCTCGTTAGATTACAGTGGCTACTACCAATCCTTTATTGATAAAATATCGATAATTAAATTAGTTGGAAATTAAACATGTTATGATGTAATTATGTAAATGTTATTATGATTGTGTTGATTACTACGTACACAACATATATATATATGATGTCTCTTTGTGTAAATGAATGTATATATGTTTATGGGCAGTTATAATTAATCGTATAAAGGGGATCTGTTATCTAAATATACGCAGTTTGTTGTTGCAATTCTAGTATTTTCATTCCATAAATTATTGTTTATATTATTACATTACATTGTGTTACATTGATTACATATTGTTAAAGTTGTTACTGTATTGTTTATACATGTAGGAGATTACCACTCTATTACCTACGTATCATATAGAATGTTGTCCATTTAATAGATTATTTTTGTTTATGTTATCTCTTAATTTATTGTGCAGGAGAAAGTATTAATCTTCGAAATTGAATTTTTACCGGAAGCTTTTTTTTTCTTTTGTGTGAATTATCTCAAAACACCAGAAATCACAGGAAGCTCAAACTTTACACTCTGTTACGTGCATAGTAATAAATAAAACATACGAATAAATAAAAGTAGAGGCTAATAGTAGCTAAACACGAACTAGGTTTCACTTGGTGTCACAAATTATGAAAAATTAAAAAAAATCCCTTTGCAACAGGAAGTGCAGGTATATGAGGCTACAACGAGGTCAGTTTTCTGTTATGGAGCTCAAGTTTGGGTCATAATGACTATAAAGAGGGTGGAATGGTTAGTGGTTTATTTGGTACTTAAGCCTTGCCTGAGAGTACTCCCAGTTCTGTTATTTAATTAGAAACCGGTGCTTATCAAATATATGTGTACACATTGAAACTGCACTTAGAAAATATATTCTTTTAGTTTTTAAAAAAATCAAGAGAGGCTTAATAAGTTTCTCCTGAAAGAAATAATAAGAAGTCAAATAAGGTAGTATAAGACTTAGATCAGGTTATGGGAGCAATGGATAATGCCGCAGGATCCAGAAATTGGATCCTGAAAATTGAACAGCTCACGACGGATAGAAAGGGATACAGGTTGGTAGTGGAAAGGCTGAAGTCTGGAACTAGAGAAATGTGGATAAATAGGGCAAGAATATCGGTTCACCATCCACTTTATGCCCAATTAGATTACGATAAAAATGGGTATATGAACAATAATAATATTAATCTGGTTAGGAATATAATTAAGGCAAGGGCGAAACTTTTAAGTGTGAATTATATTCCTTGGAGGAAAGATAGATTACTATGAGTGTTCATTGTGTAATAGAAGAGAGCTAGAGAGTGTGGAACATTTCCTTGCTAAATGTCCGGTCCTTGATGAATTCAGGCTGAGGTATTTAGGGGCACCTAGGCTTCAGCGGGACCACCTTGTAAACCTTCTAAATGGGGAAAACTGACCTGGAATAAACAATTTTGTTAAATTTGCGGGTATTTACTGGTGGGGGTTAATCCAAGTATTTAATTATTTTTGAATATATGAAGTAAATAGTTGGACTAGATTAAGACAGAACTCCTGGCAAACGGCAATGGCCATGCCATAATGGCTTTATATAAAACAGTAAATAGGGACGGGTGTGGTGTAGTGATTATGAGCATGGATTTGTGAGTGGGAGGACCCCAGTTCGAGTTCCGCGTATAACTGCTAAATTTTATATTTGTTTAACAAATGTTATTAGTAAAGTAGGTGCCCCTGTCCACGACACCTAGTTGGTAGTTGGACGTTAAGCCCTCCTGGAAAAATAAGCATTACTTTACTAAAACAGTAAATATTTGAGGTATATTTTTATTTTTGTTCTTTGTTCAGAATGTATTATTAATTTACAGAAAGGATGTAATTTTATTTTTAATTTATCTGTTTTGTTTCTTTATTTTCAATGTGAATTTATTATATTATGAATTTGTATGCCTTGTAATATTGTGTAATAATAAAGCTGTCATTCATTCATTTATACGAATAAATAAAGCATAGGTATACAATAAATTCATAGGAAAATAGAGGCATTTATTAATGAACTCGCTATTAAAATTGGGGTCAATAGAAAAAAATATCATAATAAAGAAATATGGTATTAAGATGGGTTGTAGTGATAATGGGGTTTTAAGAAAATCACCATTGCAGTTTATGTAGAGTCAGTTTCACGATATAGTGGAGGATGGATATTTAAATATTATAGTTAAAAGTAAGACGGCTATTTCAGATAACAACATTTTAAGTTCATTTAAAATTCGGTTTAATAACCCATGCCTTTGTCAGTCCGTTTGGCCTGTATAATTTATACTCCTATATATTATCATTTAATTCTGTTTAAATGAAAACCATTTCTTATTTACTGGTAAAGGAGGAAATATAGCGATCGTACAAAAATTTTTCAAGATTTTTATCAGAAATGCGTTTTGCGGTCTCTTGAATACAATTGGTTTTAGCGAATTATGTGTGTGTGTGAATATGTTAACGGTATATGCCAAAAACGAAAATCTCCAGCAATCTTAACCTTGGTATTCCGTTTAGTAATTAATACCGTATTTAAAACGGCCCCATCAATTTTCTTTAAATTTCATATACTATCTTCACAAATGAATCCTTATCACTTTTATTTGCACCATTTTCTTGGGAAAATTTAATTTTTTGTGTTGTTTAAGGAACAGTAACAGTTAAGCTTCCTAAGGGTACGTTTACATCTGACGACACTTCTATCTTGACACTTAGGTCAAGTGTCGGACAGTGAGTTGTGTTCAGTGTTTACATTGTGACAGAAATTACGTGATATTTGTAGCATGGATATGTGTACGACACCGTCAAAACTTTTGTGTTATGCAACAAATGTCTTAAGAGTTTACACCTGCTACATGTGGCCTATACATTTCTTTCATCTATCTATTAATTACGTTTATTGAATTAATGCATATACAGAACATTACAGTGCTATTACGTAATAAACCAATGGTCATAAGACCGTTAGGTGAGTTCCACACTACTTGAAACGTAATAAATAACAGACATACATAACTCATCAAATAACAATTACAATAACATAAATAACTCATCAAAACATAACATATAACAGATAAACAAATAATTTAATTATAATATTTATTGAATAATATTTGATTTTTTTTTTTTTTTTATGTATTGAATAATAATTATTAAACAATTTCAATGAAGAAACATTGCAACATTTATATGGCTTCAGTATTCATCCGTTAAATAAATTTTTGTTTTTCTTTTCTCAATTCATAGGCTTTCTTTACATGGCAAGCAAGGGGAGCCCAGCCGCAGCCACCATTGATCACACGTATCCCTTCCTCTGCCACTAAAACAGTCTTACCCAGATAATGCTCTCTGAGTTGACACAGACCAGGACATTCAAGTAGAAAGTGAAAGAGATCCTCCCTTACATTCATGTTGCACACTGGGCAGAAGGGTGAAGCATCACGTTTGCATGGGGTACAGGTTAGATTCAGCATCTCTGACCTAACCTTAATAACCAATTTTGCAATCAGAAAATTATCCAGATTTAAATAGTGATCACTCAGATCGAATCTCAAATGCGGATACAATAAATGGTTTGAGCTGCCCTGCGCTTTGGATAGCAACTGCTTATTTTCCTTGTTAATAATACATTCTACCAAAGCATCAGACAGATCAACCCACCGCCTCATTTCTTTCATTGCAAAAAATCAGATTACTGTCATTTACTGTCAGACGGTCATTTGACGATGAAGGCTTAAAAAAAAAAAAAATTACAACTAGCGTAATTATTCTGGGGTTATTAGAAAAAAAAAAAATCAAGAAAAAAGTTCTATGTGGATTCGAGAGTGGATTTTGAGACGTGAAAAACATGGTGCATACAATCAGTTAATGTCTGAACTTACGTTGGAGGATCGAACACAATTCACAAATTTTTTTAAGAATGAAACCATGTCTGATTTCGAAAAGTTAGCTAGTATAATTGGGCCCCTATTGTATGCAAGCAAGATACGTAATTCAGAACAGCTATTAGTGTGCGCGAAAGACGCTGTGACTTTACGGTTTTCTTCACTCTATCGCGGTAAACTTTACTTTTAATATCCCATAATTCGGGTTTGTTATGATACATGTCGATTAATTCTTCGATTTCTCTTTTCACCCACTCTGATTTCTCACCCATGTTAAAACTAAATGCATCCACACTTATGTAGCTATAATAAAAAGTAGACGGTCGGTCAACTAAAGCAATTTTCATGAGGCGAGTTTGAACTTGTATGTAATAAATACTGTTTACACCTGCGTATATAGATGTGTAGGACACATATTACTGACACTTGAGCTACATATATCAGACACAAATTTTGTACCGTTTACATTAGCGACACTGACTGTCCGACAGAAATTTCTTGCAATGAATGCCAGATATAAACGTACCAAAGTACCATTTTAATATAGTAATTGAAAAATTTATTTTTTTGGGGTGTTTAAGGAACAGTAACAGTTAAGCTTCCTAATAAAGTACCATTACAATACAGTAATACATAGTTCTACAATTTATATAATATTAATATACATTAGAAGCATTGTTGGGAATTATAAATTTGAAGAAAATCGGTTAACCGGAAGTGCGAATAATTTACAGAATACGTTTTTGAGTTTTTTTTATAATATTCTCTGAAACGTCTATAACGATTTTTTTTATTGCCAACTGCACAAAAAAAAAAAAATTGATTTTGATAGTTACGCGAAATTTGTGGCCTAACTTCAAATGTTATATTGGATTTATATTGGGTATTATTTGCGTTGCCTTGTTAAATGAGGTTTTTATTTTGGCGGGTAGAGGGGTGCGGTTACGCTTTCCTCTAAAAGAGCCATTTCAGTTTTTTTTTACTGAATTCTACCATCTATTTAATATTAATTTAAATTAAATGTGCTGCCGACATTAAAAAAATAAATAAATAAATAATCCTTAAACGGAAGTGCCAGATTACCAACAGTTTTTTTTTTTTTAGATTAATGGTCTACTAACTACACCAGGGTTGCCAACTGGGAAAGAGAACAACAAAAAAAGAGGGCATTTTTCAAAAATATTTAATTTTGATTGCGCCTTGATTATATATTGCCATTCATTAAAACTGATAAAATCGGTATTTCTGACAATGATTGCATTATATTTTTCTATAAATATGGAGCGATAACATTATCTGCGATAGGTAAATGTATTTTTTTTTTGACATTTCAGATGAAATTCGCTTAGCTACTTCCGAATCATGTTCGTGCAAGCGTCACAGTTAAAAAACTAAAATGGTGTTTTAATGTGTGAAAAGCTAAATTTCCTCCATTAACAGCTGATACTTTGTAATACATAGGTGAATATTTTTTATTAAAAAAATCACATATACTGATGAAATTGACGTATTTACAAACCTTGGATATTGCCTCTGATTTTGAATTTGGTGATTGTTTTAAAATATTTAAACTTAGTTCGTAGTTCTTCCGTAAATAAACACTTTCGTTTATTCATTTCAGGGCAAAAATTAGGTAAATATTGCTATTATTATGACTTGAAACTTACTTTATTTTTTATTTACAAGTCAGATTAACGTATGTTACTGCAATTTGCAGAGGAAAAGGATGAAAACGGGGTAGGGAAACCATAAACATTACCGAAGCGGCGGCTCGAAGCCAATTAGACAATGAATCATATAACAATAAAAAAAAACAAAAATCTGGTGTGAAACACTCACACGACTTTCTCTTGCTCCTGTTCTCAAAATTATAATTGACAAATTTTTATAGTTTGTGTACCAAATTTAATGCAATTCATCGAAAACTAAAAAAAAGCTGTCCAGTAAAACTTAAAATTTACTAATTTTCTTAAAACTTGGAATTTTGGCCATCTATTTATTTATAATTAATTTTGTTTGGATGATAGAATTATATAATCAACTATGATACTACTTTAGAAGAAGCTGTAACCCCACCTCTCTCCTAAAAGTACCCTTAATTGAATTTTCCCAGAGAAATGTTTTTAAGAAAGATGTAGATCTTTGTATGTTTAGTTTATATACAAAGTTTCAAGAAAATCGTCGGAGCCATTTTTGAGAAAATCGCGAAAAAGTGAAAAAATCATTTAGTAAAGTGTTAAAACAAACGCACTTCCGGTTATCCGATTTTTTTCAAACACGGAATTTCAACAACATATTTAATTTTGATTAATATTATTTAGATGACAGAATTGTCTAGTAAACTGAAATAGCAGTTAAGATGAAAACCTAATTCCACCCTGCCCCAAAAGTGCCCTTAAATAAATTTTCCCGGAGAAATGTTTCAAATAAAAGTTGTAGCTCTTTGTATGTGTAGTTGATATACCAAGTTTAAAGAAAATCGTCTGAGCTATTTTTGAAAAAATCGCAAAAACGTAAAAAAACAACTAGTAAAGTGGTACTTCCGGTTGAGGAATTTTGACAGATAACGTAGTGTCAGATCCCACGGTGATACCTAAACGTAATATCAAGTTTCGACTTTCTACGGTTTTTCGTTTTTGAGCTATGCTGTTCACATATATACACACACACACACACACACACACAACACACACAGACCATTTGCTAAAAACCACTTCTTTGGACTCAGGGGACCTCAAAACAGATATTTCCGGTGAAAACTCTATATCGAAAATTTGACACGATTACCATACTTCCTCTTACTATGAGTAAGAGAAAGTAATAAGTCGTGATATGTGTACTGATAGATAAGTAGGGGTAGTAAAACTAGATTAATGAAATTATTGTCGATCACGCTAATTTCGGTTTTATTTGTCTGCACCGAATTTTTGTATAACAAAATATTTAAAAGTCGGCTAAATAAAAAAAAAAGAGAGCAATTTTGAGCACATTTTTAAAAAACGTGAGTGAACAAAAGAGAATTTTGAGCACATTTTTAATAAACGTGAGTGAACAAAAGAGAATTTTGTTAAAAAGTAGAACATGTTCTCTTGAAATGAGATCTGTTGGAAACCGGAAACTATATTTACAGAAACACATATCACTCGTGTTTGTAAAATTTCTTTTTAAAGAAATTCTGAGGGGGCTTTCCAAAAAAAAGAAAAAGAAAAGAAGACGACTAAATAATCAATAAAAATTATCAGTTTAAAGAAAATTAATCAATTATATTTAAGGTAATTAAAAGAAGAGAAAATCATAGTGTGAGAGAAAAATTTGGTGCTAACGAAATACTTTCTCTTACAAAAAAGCTAAGAGAGAATAACAAGTTTTAATTCCAAGTAATTTTTGTAATAATGATCGATATATTATAAAATATCATTTCGTTAGTTTATTATGAAGTTGTTGTATTGCATCAATGGAAAATAATATTAGTGAAGAAAAACAATGAACAAGTGGGATAGATTATTCTTCTATTTCTCTTTATTGTCCGGGGGATGTAAAGGTTGACATGTTTAGTAGTAAGGGTGATATGAAGGAGTGCAGTGTGGTAGAAGAAGATTACTGGTCTGACACTAATAATTCTTGTTAGGAGCTAGTTGATGAACGTCCTAATTCAGTTACAGTGTTCTTGTGATGATCTCAGCTAGCCCCCAGCCTCCTTCAGATTCTAGACCATAACTCATCACTATTTCTTCAAAATCTTCTCCAAATAACACCACCTGCATATTGTGTATTAACCATTTCAATAACATGTCCTATCTTCCATTATTTCAATCTTTGTTTCTTACTTCTGAGATTTATTTTTAAAAAAATTGATACGTAACTTTCATACAACTTTCTCTTACTGTAATTTACGTAGTTATAATTCACTAATTCTCTTCAAACATATAATAATTCTTATTAGATGTTTTGTTGCTTTCAATTTACATGAATGGATCGACTCTTCTGAATGGATGGAACGACTTCTTTTAGAAACCTCCTCTCCCCTCAAAATCCCTTTAAATGAATTTTCTCGAAAAAAGTTTCAGACAAAAGTGATATGTTGTTTCTACATTCATAGTAAGTTTAATGAAACCCGTCTGTGTGTTTTTATGGAGAAAATTGCAAAAAAATTGAAAAAAAAAAAACTGTTCAGTAAAGTCATACTTCCGTTTAGCCGATTTTCTTCAAATTCTGAATTCTTGCAACATATTTAATTCTGATTAATATTATATAGACGGTAGAATCGTATAATAAAATGATACACCGCTTTAGGTGAAAGCACAAACCCGCTCCTACCCCACAATTCTCTAATTCATGAATTTTGCTGAACAAATATTACAAATAAAAATTATAGCTCTATATATAGCTGATAGACCAAGTTTAAAGAAAATCGTTGGAACAGTTTTTGAGAAAATCTTACAAAAAACTGCAAAATCCAGACAATAAAGTGGTATCTGGTATTTTATCCATCGTAGCATGCATATTGATTTTCTTTCTGACCGGATTTCGGCTTTTCATCCATCGTTAGAGTAAATGTACCAAGTTCATATAGAGAGTTCACTTTCAACGTAATGTTTCTGTTACACTCGCATTTGTTAGTTTGTTGGTTGTATATATGTGTGGGGAGGTTATAAGGTTATGTTACTATGTGTGTGTGCTTAATGACAAAATGGAATTATTATAAATTATGATTACATATTAGTAAATAGTGTATAATAAATAGCATGTTTTGAAGAATACTTTATAACTAAATTTTAATAATGGTGTTAAGTATGCTCAGTGTTCTATCAAGTCATTTTTATTAGGGGGGGGATGGCGATAAATTATTTCAGAAGTAAACTGTACTACTAAGAATACATAAAGTTTGAAGAAAGGCAATGCAAAGTTTATGGATAGTCAAAAGCTTGTACACGTAATAAATAAATGTAAAATACAATCAAATGGTTAATACAAGTAAATATGTAAGTAAATTGTTTTGTAAGAAGGTTGGCAGCAAACGGGTATTTACGGAGATCGATTTTGACCAAATAGCTTTTTATTATCAGTTCCTCTGATGGGATATTAATCGAAATATCAAGTTCAAACTTTCTACAATTTTACATTTTTGAGTTATGCGGACGACACACACCAATGTGTAAAGAAAAACAACACTTTTTCTGACTCAGGGGACCTCAAAACGGATATTTTCGGTAAAAAACATGATATTGAAAAATTTGACACGATAAACATATTTTTAGCGAATATACTGAGAAATTTTGGACCCTATCGGACAAAATATCTGAATAACGTAAACTCGCCAGTAGTTCAAACTTCGTAATAATTTTAGGTCATACCATCGTATCTAATACGAAGGTCTCGGGTAAAATCCATTAACCGGAAGTGCATCTTTACTCAATGTTTTTTTTTAGTTTTTCTCGAAAAATGGCTTCAATTATTTTTTCAAACTTAGTATACTCGCCTCAAAAACTATTAATTTTATTCGAAAAATATTTTCCAGGAAAATTGATTTTTTTTGGGGTGTTCTGGGGGGGGGGGGGAGCAGCCACGTAAAGCTTTTCTCTAAAATGCGAGGTTAATTCAATAAGTAATGAGACAAATCGCTGTAGCTCAGAAACAATTAATCAATACAATAGTTTCAGTGCATCAAGTTGGCATCCGTGTACTTAGTTTCTCATCAGCGTTTCGGGGGTATTTGGTAAGCTTAACATCAAATGTATTCAGTTAACAATGGCGAGTCCCCTTGAGAATTCCACCTCGGAAGTTCAACGCTCAGTGATTAGATTTGTAGTTGTAGAGGGTGTCAAAGGTAGTGAAATCCACGAAAGAATGTTGAAAGTATACGGCAATAACTGTTTGAACCGTTCGAACGTTTACAACAGTTTAAAAGTGCTCAGTAACGAGCAACGAAGTGGACGACTGGTTGAAGTTGCAACTTCCTCCCTCGAATGTCGCATTATCGCGTTAATTCAGGACAGCAGGTGTATTAGTGTTCAACTGATAGCTGAAGAAGTGCACACGAGTGTTGGAACTTCCATAATGTTATTCAGAATAAGGTGCAGTACAAAAAAACTTGTGCAAGATGGATTCCAACACCACTTACAGGTTACTCAAGAAACACTTCAAAAAGTGGGTTGGAAGATCCTTCCACAATCCCTCCAAAGCCCCGACCTCGCCACATCGGACTTCGACTTGTTTGGAGCCCATAAAGAGGCTCTTTGTGGGAAACATTTTCAATCCAATGAAAAAGTTGAAAATCAGGTGCAAAAGTGGCTTCGAGAGCAACCCAAAGAATTTTATGCCAGTAGCATATACAGAAATTAGAAGAACTATGGGACAAGTATATAAATGTTGCTGCGGACTATTTTGAAAAGTAGCCCAAGTTTTGTATTGATTAAATAAATCGTTTTTGAGCTATAGCGATTTCTCTTGTTATTTATTGAATGACCTTCCTATTACTTCAATTCAATGAATGGTTCCATCACCTGTATAATATTAATATACGCACATTAGAAGCATTTCTAGTATTCCAAATTTGAAGCAAATCCGTTAACCGGAAATGTGAGAACGATTTCCTTTAAACTTGGAATCACTTTGATTTGAAATATTTTTCCAAAAGAAGGAGATTTTACGAAATACTTTTGCGGAATTCGTGGCGTTAAACTTCAAACATATGGTGTTGGTACAATGTTATTGACGCGCTCATTTCTCTCTACTTATTTTGGTTTTATAGGTTGGAAGTTTTCCCCCTACCACCTCTATAATTTATCTTAGCACAAATAAGTAAAGTTTTGAAGTTAAAACAAAATTTATCATTTTATACATTATAATTGTTATATTAACATGAGTAAAGAGAAAGTTGTGTGAGTGTTTCACACCAGATTTTTTTTTCATTAAAAATGGTGGAGGCCTTATGAAGGAACAGCTATTGATTGAGTAATGTATTATTAAATGCAGGAAACTGGTGTTAGATGCATGCTATCGTACTATTTTCATAGTTTGAATCTTATGTAGGAGACTTTTTCATTAATTTGAAGCCTATGACATAGCATATGATGATTGACTTGATGAGGGAGGGGCGGCTGTATAGGGGGGGATACAATTAACTAAACTGTATCTCAAAATCGGGGAGCTCATTCGTATGGGGGAGATATTCTCCATTTATTCCCCTATTTGCAATATATCCCTTTTTTTTTTTTCAATTAAATATGGAGTCTTTTGAAGGGACAGTAGGAAAAGTGTGCTGGCAGCAGGGTGCACACAGTTGAGGATGTGGGACGCTTAGTAGCAGTATATTACATTTCTAGGTTCTATGGTCAGTGATTGAAAAAGAAAAATAGTAATATTGAAATGGAAAATCTGGTATGAAACACTGGCAACTTTTTCTTCCTCCTGTTAGTACTTCTTCTTTTTCTGCTTCCTAGTCTTGACCTCATCTAACTTGCGGTGTAGAGGTTTGACAAAAGGACCGCCACTGTCTCTATCTAGCGACAATTTTTTTGACATTATTCAGCCAACTTATCCTTCTTCTTCCCTTGGGTCGCCTGCCAGAAATCCCCTCCGTCGCCTTTCATGGAGGAAACCGATCTTCCTTCATCCTGCTTACATGGCCGAAAACCAACTCAGCTGCGCTCTCTCAATTATTTGATCGAGCGGTTCGCATTTTAACGTGGTTCTGATCGTAGTGTTTCTGATACAGTCTCTACTGGTCTTACCCTCAACTTTCCGAAGAAACCTCATCTCTGCAGCCTGCAAATTCCTTTATGGACCATGATTTGCCTCCTTAAGTAAGTACGGGCCACGAAAGTGGGTGCGGTACGCTGTCATTTTTGTGTCCTTGGCCACTTTTCTCTTGCTGAGGCCACTTTCTATTGATAGCGAAGAACAGCCTCCCAGCAGCGGCCATTCTAGCATTAATTTCCTCCTTTAACCTTCCGCTCTCACAAATCGTCACTCCTAGGTACAGAAAAAACTGGGGACCTGCTCGATTTCTCTACCATTTATTGTTATCCGCGTCCTTTTCCAACAACCATGCACTTGGTTTTGCCGGTACTGATAATCATATTTTACGTTTCAAAAGCTGCTCCGCCCATTCAAATTTTCATGGAGCCTTTCTTCGCTCTCCGCCACCAACACAAGGTCATCCGCGACCCTGTTACTACACTTATACTATAAAAATGATAAATTTTTTAAAATTTCAAAATTTGTTCTACAAATCTATTACCCAAACAGTTAATGAAATTCAACCTCACAAATTCCAAGAAATCTATTTAAAAAACATACATTTTTTTAAAAAAAAAAATGTTTCAAATAAAAGTTAATAGAAAATCGTTGTAGTTTTGGAAATAATTCCAAAAAAAAAAAAAAACTCCAAAAACTTCTATAAAGTTCTATTTCCGGTTAACCAATTTTCTTGAAAAGTTTAAAGAAAATCGTTAGTACCGTTTTCAAGAAATTGCGGAAAACTAAAAAGCACATCCGGTTGATGGAATATGCCCGAAAAATTCATGTCAGATTTGGGAGGGTGGTAAAAACCTAGACCGGAATATTAAAGTTTGAACTGCTGTCTTTTGGTTTTGAGATAATATTCACACACAAATTATTCGCTGAGATATTTTGTATACAGATATAGATGTGATATGCCATACGTCAGATTAGTTCCCTGTTATCCGCAAGGAACGCCAAGTCGTATCTTTAAACGAAGTCAGCATTGTAACAGCAAGAGAAGCTCAGCAACCAGGAGAGCAAGAGAAGCTCAACCACTCTCTCGGACTGGTGTGGGAGAGTGGGAGAAGCGGTATAGATATAGCGACGGACAGTCCATGAAAGAACAGTTAAAAAACAGTTGAAATCAATTCAGTACATCCAATCGCTATGTGTCATTCTCTTACCAATCAACCTTAAACCATTGTAAAGTCCAGGCGGTCTGTGTCGTCACCGGTGACGAAACATGGATCCATCATTACGAGCCAGAGAGTAAACGGCAGAGTATGGAATGGAAACATCCCAATTCGCCCTGCAAGAAAAAGTTCAAAAGCCAACCATCCGCAGGAAAACTGATGCTTACAGTTTTTTGGGACTCACAAGGCGTAGTACTGGAAAATTATCAGGAAAGGGGCATAACAATAAACAGTGCGCGTTACAGTGAGATGCTTACTGATAAGTTGAAGCCTGCAATTCGAAGCAAACGCCGAGGACTGCTGTCAAAAAGTGTTGTGTTGTTGCACGACAATGTCCGTCCACATACTGCTGCCCACCCTGTTAAAACGCTTTAGAAACTCAATTTTGAAGTCCTGGATCATCCTCCGTATAGTCCTGACCTTGCTCCATCAGACTTCACTTGTTTGGTCCACTCAAAGAGGCATTAAGGGGGCGTAGATTTACCTCGGAAAAGAAGCGGTGCATTCCTGGCTAGCAGCTCAACCAAAAACCTTCTTTTATGACGGCTTCAGAAAGCTTGTGCAACGATGGGCCAAGTGCATTGAAAAGCAAGCGGATTATGTTTAAAAATAATGTTTTCTATTTGTATTACAATAAATTACAATAAAATTTATAACTACATTGCGGATAATTATTGACTTACCCTCGTATATCAGTTAACCAGTGTTAACCAAGTCTTCTTCTTAACTCATCAAACAAAACCAATTCTCTCCATGCAACACATCTATTATAGCATGCAGGATTGGGGATGAAATATCGTTCTGCTTCCCCTACCACAGGCGTCTATATTGAAGGAAAAAAGGACAGTTAACGCCCCAATCTATCACCATCTTCAAGAGCGAAGACACCTTCCGTGCTACCAACCAACAACATACATCCGGTCTACAAACCGTTAATTTTGCCTATACCTCAGTCTAAACACCCACTACATAGGCCATTCGGTAGAAACAATGTTTTCATACTCAGGGGACCTCAAAACGTGTACTTCCGGTGAGAAAAAAAATATATAAATTTTACCCCGTAGCGTATACTTCCGGTGTTGCCAGGCTGAAAGAGAAAACAAAAACCTGATGTGAAACACTCACACGACTTGCTCTTACTGCAATTTACGCAGTTATAATTTAACCTAAGTCTCGTCATCTATAACTCTTACTAGATATTTAATAGCCTTCAATTAACATGAAAGAGAGAATTAAACTTAATAAACCCAATTTTTTGTGGAAATAATTATCTCGTTTCTCCCTCAGAACCATGTTCTATAACTTCCTCGGAAAATACTTTCAAACCAAAGTGATGGATTTCTGTATTTATACTAAATAAATCAAATTTAATGAACTCTTGAAGATATAGCAGAAAACTAAAACAAATCTGTTCAATAAAAACGCATTTCAGATAATCCGATTTTTTCAAATTCGGAATTTCGGCAACATATTTAATATTATTCTAATTAATATTACTTAGAGAAATAATAGATTAATAAAGTAAAAGTGCACTCTCGAGGAAAACATAATCCTATCCGTCCCCTCCAAAAGCTCCTTAAATTAATTTTTCCGGAGAATTTTTCAAATAAAAGTTGTTAGCGTACTGGACTCCCAAGCGGAGGACCTGGGTTCGAGTCCAGCTATGTTGTACTTAGATTTTTTTCTTCCTAGAAGCCTCTACAGCTACTGTACGGTGATGGACAGTGTTGTCTATAACGAGAGAACACTGTCCGGAGGCTGGCAGTGCACTGAGAAGGCTCAGGGCGCCTATGACCATACTGTTGACGCGCCTTAAATTAAAAAAGAAGAAGTTGTTTCCTTATATTTCTAGCTCATAAATCAATTTTAAAGAAAATTGTTGGAGCCATGGCAAAAACCTGTGAAATCCATACAGTAATCTAGTACTTCCGATTTAGGAATTTTGACAGGTAATTTCCTGTCAGGCGGATCCCATAGTGATGTTACTTGGGGAGTAGTGACCCCACGGGTTACTACAACTCAGTACTCCATGCACATCATCAGAACAGTACACAATACACTTAAACTATATAACTCTACACTTTACAGACAAGGAAAAACACAGTACACAATCTAGGGTCTCCGTCCCTAGTTAATTGGCGAAAGCCAAGGGAGAAGGAAGGGATTAGCTTAGTGGTTGCGCGCTGGACTAGCAACGCGGAGGTGTCGGGTACGAATCCAGCATGCTGGCCTTAGATTTCTTTTCTTCCTAGGAACCTCTACAACTGATTGTCCGGTGATAGGCAGTGTTTCTGTACCTGGAGAACGCTGCTTGGAGACCGGCTGTGCATTGGAGAAGGCTCCGGGGGCACAATAAATTGTCGCAGTGTAATAATCCCCTACAACAGTCTACAATCCCATAGTGATACACAAACTGCTATCTGCGATTATTCGTTTTTGAGCTTTGTACTTCAATACCAAGCAATGAAAATACCACCTTGCCTCAATCCTGACGTTTATCAGCGATACGGGGTTGGTGTAACATGAAACTGGAATGCACAATGGGCTTGTTTTTTCTTTCTGCCTGAGTGCATTAACTCAATTTGAGTGGCCCTTCAACAGTACTATGGAAGATTTTCTTCTTATTTTAAACAGTTAAGCCCTGGTTCATTGTGAGAGTATGAAGAGCTCTTATGTTCATGCTTGAGTGGTTCCCTTTTACTTCTTCCATCCCTGCTTATCACACTGAGAGCAAGGGTACTTGAAGGTTTGGACTCACAACTAACCCTCCCTGACTTCCAAATTATATTTGTCGTCATCACCGATGTATATTTACTTTTTCTTCTAGAATTTAATTTTCAAGCCCCACTTTGCAGATTCTTTTTCTAATTTTCTCATCATATATACCAAGTCCTCCTTTTTCTAAGCAAAAACCGTGAAAATAAAAAAGGCTAAGAAATCTACCTATAGGCACACCCCCGTTGCTTTATATTTCTTATTTCGCTCTGTCGTGACCCTTTAGAGGAAATAAACTGGGATAGAAGTTTAGTATTAATAAAAGACAGTATTAGTAAAAATAAATGGTTCTTATCAATTAAAAAAAAAATTAATTTAAAATAATAAATTCAGTATCCCTTAAATAATTTATAATATTATATATAATTATTTATTTAATTTATAATATATAATTCTATTTTGTATCACCCCTAAAGTTGTACACATTAAAATACATATATTCAGAATAATAACCTCCGTCTTATAATTAATCAGACGGTATAGTTAGGTTTTTTTTTTTTTTTTTTTTAATTTAAGGCGCATCAACATCTATGGTCATTGGCGCCCGGAGCCTTCTCAGTGCACTGCCGGCCTCTGGACAGTGTTCTCTCGTTACAGACAACACTGACCATCACCGGACAGTGAGCTCCTGAAAGGCTTCTAGGAAGAAAAAAAATCTAAGGGCAGCACAGCTGGATTCGAACGCTGGTCCTCCGTGTAGGAGTCCAGTACGCTAACCACTCAGCTATTTCCTTCCTTTAGTTCATCTATTTAATTCTGTTCAATTACAAATAGTGAAATTGATAAACTCTTCCTCTTTCCCCCATCCAGCTTATAGTTATTGTTGGATGCAATAATTTTACAAATTATATAATCTTTTTATAAAACAAATTACAAAAAAAAACATAGTATAATAATTAATGATAATGTTTATCTCACAGTGCTCAGAAAAAAATTGTCCCAAAATGATATTTTAATCATTAGTATTTATAACGATTTACTTTGATGATTTCATTTGGTGTTTTTCTTTCTTTTTTTTTCTTTTCTTGTTAATCTTGTTTTGCAAACTTTAAATAAAGCTTTTCCCATTTACAAATTTGTAATTTTCTTTAGAGCTCTTTTATTTATTTATTTATTTTTTTTCTCACAAAGAAAAAAGAGACATAAAACCAAAAACCCAGAACACCCACACAATTACATTAAAACAAATCAAACCAATGTGACACACAATTCGCCAGGACGGTCTGCCATCTCTATCACTAGCTCACTCTCTCTCTCTCTCTTTGTCGCTCTTTGTTTCTCACTAGCTGGATTTGAGCAACATTTAAAAAAAAAAAAAAAAAAAGCATGGCGAATAAAAGTTCTTTCAACTTTTGTATTTGTTTTGTTAAAACCGGGTGTTTTAAACATCCGCAACTTTCATTTTATTTCTTTCATTTTATTACTTTTATATGCTATTTGTTCCCACCTTCACCGTCTTTAAAAAAAAAAAATAGTTGATTCATGTCAATTCAATTGGTTTGACAAATTCTATACGTCTCCATCATAAATGTATTTTTCCAATTTGAAATTTTAATTGAAATATATGGAATTTTATTTGATGTAAAAAGATTTGCTGATTCTTTACTTTGTCTTAAAGTTTGCAAAAGGAAATATGGCGATCGTGACAACTTTGAGAATAAGATTTTTTTTTTTTTTTAACTGGAATAAATGTTTTTAGTTCTCCGAGAATCTGGTGTGAAACACTTACATGACAGGTAGTAGAATGATGGAGTACGTAATAGTCCAAAAGAGAGCGCTAATAACATTTCAAATTTAACGCCCTCTATTAAGCAGATCTATCTAAAATTATTCCCCAATACCCCAAATATTCCAACTTAAAATGATAGGTTTTTATATCTGTGCATTAAGCATTCCAAGTTTAAAGGAAATTGTTATAGTCGTTTTTTTTTTAAAAAAAAACCTCAAAAACAATTCGTCATCAGATGCATGGGTGTTTCCTCCTCAGTCTCACATACTCTACAAAAGGGTCAGGCACGGGTCCCATTATATAGAGATGTCTCCTTTAAACCACAATGCCCAGTGAGGAATCCAACCAGATGTCTGAGGGAGGTCCGTGAAAGACATAAGGATGAGTGCTGTGAGGTCATCCACGTTTGAAAGCCCGACAAACATGTGCCAGAAGACACACCAAGAGCAGGCTCTGGACCAATGAAAGGGAGAGAGGCACCTAATTTGACAAACCTATCCACCTCCTCATTCCCAGAAATTCCCATATGACCTGGAACCCAGACCAGAAGCACATCCTTTAATGAAGAAAGATCTTCCAGTCTTTTAGAACATTCCAACACCAATCTGGAAGTGAAGACACATGAATTAAGCGCCTTCAACGCAGCCTGGCTGTCCGAGCAGATACAAACACCTTTTAAATTAGTGTTACGCACCCTCTCATCCAAAATACAGCAAAGAATTGCATAAACCTCAGCCTGGAAAACGGTGGCCCACTCACCAAGAGGCGCTACCAAATGATCTCCCGTCTCAAAATAGACGGCAGCCCCAGACCTACCATCCATCCTGGAACCGTCCGTGTAGCATCGGAGATAATTCTCAGGAATCACACCAGACGGACCCAGGGTTAACCAATCTTCCCTAGAAGGCAACCTAACCCTGTAGGAATGACCAAAGACAAAAGTCTTCAAATTCCTATCAGAAGGGAAACCTGTAATGCGAATCCTTAAAAGCATCTCACGATAAATGGTAGAATGACCACATCGCTTACCCTGCCAAAAACCTGCCTGTTTAATTCTATAACAGGCTTTCATTGCCTGGTTTTTCACCTCCACAAAGAGAGGTGGAATCCCTAACAAAGTCTCCATAGATGCGGTCGGTGTAGTCCGAAACGCACCAGTCACCGCCAGACAAGCCAAACGTTGGATTTCTTCCAACAGCTGCCTAGCGGATCGTGTTTCAATGCGACGCCACCACACCAAAGCCGCATATACCAATCTAGGTTTAATGACCATGCAATAAATCCAGATAAAAGAGGGCGCTAATAACATTTCAAGTTTAACGCCATCTATTACGCAGATTCTATCTAAAATTATTCCCCATATTCCAACTTAAAATGATAGGTTTTTATATCTGTGCATTAAGCATTCCAAGTTTAAAGGAAATTGTAATAGTCGTTTTTTTAAAAAAAAAAAAAAATACCTCAAAAACCTATTCTATAAAGTCAAACTTCCGGTTAATCGATTTTGTTTTCAAATTTGGAATCCTAATAAAGAGTATAATAAAGTGGTAACTTTAGAGGAAAACCTGAATGCTTATGTTGCTAATCTATTTATTTCTAATTAACCAGAGGCTCATGTCCGCCAATAAATGCTACTATGGGCTCCTGAGGTACATGAAAAGCCGTAATTTATCCAGGACCATAAAATGTACCCTGTACATACTGCTAATACACCCTGTTCTGACGTATGGAGCTGAAGCATGGACCATGACCAAAGCGACAGAGCAAAAGCTACTCATCTTTGAAAGAAGGATTTTAAGAAAGATATTTGGTCCAGTCAAGGAAAATGAACAATGGAGGATACGTCACAACGAGGAATTGGCAAGGTTGTATTCGGAAGTGGATGTTGCTAAATATATCCACTTGGCAATACTGCGATGAGCCAAGAAGAGTGCTGTTCGGTGAACCGGGAGGGAAAAGAAAAGGTTGGTAGGCCGAAAGTAAGATGGCTGGATCAGGTCGCGAATGATGCAAGACAGCTGAACGTCCTGAATTGGTGGATCCCGGCTAAGGATAGGGAATCATGGCGTAGGATTCTTGAGCAGGCCAGGACCCAGTAATGGTTTTGTAGCGCCAGTGAATAGAAGTGGTAGTATTTATTTCTAATTAATTTTGTTTGGATGGAAGAATTTTTGTATAATCAACTATGATAGCACTTTAGTGAAAAACATAACCCTACCCGTCCCCTAAAAAGCCTTCTTAAATGACATTATCAGGAGAAATGTTTCAAATAAAAGTTTTAGCTCTTTGTACGTGTAGTTTAAATTCATAGTTTAAAGAAAATCGTTGGAACCATTTTAGAGAAAATAGCAGAAAACTGGAAAGTACTTTCCAGTAAAAACGCACTTCCGTTATTGGATTTTCTTCAAACTCGGAATTTCCGCAATATACTTAATTCTAATTAACATAAAAGTAGAGAAGGGAATAGCTAAGTGGTTAGCGTACTGGACTCCCACACGAAGGAACCGGGTTCGAGTCCAGCAGTGCTACCCTTAGATTTTTTCTTCCTAGCAGCCTCTAGAGCTCACTGTCCGGTGATGGACAGTGTTGTTTGTAACGAGAGACCACTGTCCGGAGGCCGGCACTGCACTGAGAAGGCTCCAGGCTCCAATGACTACAGATGTTGACGCGCCTTAAATTAAAAAAAATAAAATAATAACATTAAAAGTATTTGTTGATTGTTGATGAATTATGTTATGAAGAAATTTGGTGGGGATGGGTCAGGAAAGAAACATTCTTCAATAATGCCAACGTTTTGACAGAGTTTCAAAATGATGAGACAGAGATGAAAAGGATTTTCAAAAATTTTCATTTCTGTAGATGATTTAAGATAAGAAACTAGTAACTTTAAATTTTCTTTCTTTATGTTTGTGCAATTTAACAAATGTGTTTGTTTAAAAATTCTTTCTCCACATGTTCACGACGGAAAATATCTCTGATGCTTTCCAGTTCTGCGGAACCAACCACAACAACTACATATTAAAGCCTTGATAAAGAAAGGAAATTCTGTCGAAACGTTGTCATAATTGAATGTTTCTTTCTTGACCGATCCTCACCAAATTCTTCATAATATAATTCTAATTAATATTATTTAGATGATAGAATTGTGTAGTAAACTGAATAGCATTTTCTCGGAAATCCTAACCTCACCCCTTCTAGAAAAGTGCACTCCGGTAGAACCTATGTTCTTCAAAGTTGGAAGAACTGTAGCATCACTTTTATTTGCAATTGATATTATGTAGTTCATACTCGTAGTATAATAATCTTATATTGTGATAGCCATTTTTGAGAAAATCGCATAAAAACGGAAAAAATACTTTAGTAAAGTGGTACTTCCGCATGACCAGTTTTAATCAAGCTTATTGTCGGGTCTGCTGACAGCACCTAAACAATTAAGTTTGAACTTCCTAAGATTTATACTGACCACACACACAAACCAATTTCTAAGAACCATATTTTTTAGATACAGCGGATCTTGAAACGAGTATTTCCGGTGAAAACTCGATATTAAAGTTTGACAAGATCACAGTAAAAAAAAAAAAAAAAAAAAACAAGCTTAAATCCAATTCAGTCATAATGTTAGTTCTTTATTCCAAGGTTAATTACACTTAGAGAAAATAAATTCTTAGTTTCAAAGTTCCAAATTAATTCAAATAAAACCCCTGATAAATATTTAAAAGAAACTTAAGTGAAAGCACAACGAGATAGTCGTTTAATATAAATGGATGTACAATTAAACGTATTATATAACAAAACCGCTTTTCTCTCACTAAATTAGTTTTAGTTTAATTAGTTTTGTAATTAACACAGTTGTAACAGTCAGTGAACGTAATGATTAAAGTGTTTTAATTAGTGTCAATACACTTTGTACTGTTTTAAAAGGAAACAAGAATTTGTGTGTGCGCAAGCATTTTTTTATTTTCGATATTTTAATCAATATAACAATAAAATAACTAATTTATCTAAATTTAATGTAAATACTGTACTTATGTTCTACTTTGTTTAACTTTTCTTAGTCAAACTTCATTGAAATGTGTAGTAGTGTTTGTAATATGTTTAAGGCCGTAATGGTGCATTGGTCACGGTTTTTCACAATGAGATCATTGATATCATCTTTGAATGCTGCTGCTTGGAGGAAGAGTGGCAGGGAGAGGTTAAAGAGTTGAGGATATTCCCTGGAAGTCAGGCTGAATTAAAGACTTCGCATAAGCCATGTTGGAGCTCTAAGCTAGTGGGTGAATGTAGGAGCAGACTTAATTGGCTCCTCAGAAGAGCAGGGTAGAGCTTTTCAAGATACCCGGACACGCTGGTATAGAGGGCAATAAGAGATCGGTGTCCACATTACCATTTTGTGATCCATTTTGGTCACTAAGCAATTTTGTTACAGAGAAATTGAGCAATAGAGTGAAATGGAATTGGAGAAGCACTGGAGAGACACGGAGGGGTGCCTCCAGTCTAAAAGATTTATAAAAGATATAAGACTCTTTTCTCTAATCAGGAAATAACTGAGGGTCATGATGGTGGATATATTGACTGGACACGCTTGGATGGCCAATTACGTACACAATATAGGCAGTTATCTTAAACCTTTGTGTCATTATTGTGACGATGGAGTTGGGGAAACGGTGTACCACTTCTAATGTTCCCGTTTCGCCAGTAGATGCTAGGTTTCGCATATTCGGAAGGGCAACACTGTCAAGGGATTGCTTGGGGTGATTGGAATTTAGGGATATCTTAAGGTATTGTAATGAGCCCCTTAGATTGCTGGGGGAGTCTTTTATGTAATTTTTTTTTACTTCTCCCTTGGTTTTTCAAGCCATTTGTTTATAATTTCATTTTTATTATTTCATATATATTGCTTGGTTGTTTATTTGTTCTGATTATTTTAATTGTTATTTTAATTTATATTATTTTAATCGCTTAATTTTTAATTATGTTAATTTAAATTGCTATTTAATTTAATTTTAAATTTATTTTGATTAGTTAACTGTAAAGTGAATCTCCCGCCAACAACAGAGTTTAAAACTAGACCCCCACGTGTTGTTTCCATTTTAATAAAAAATTTGCCCCTTTAACAACCCAAACACGTGTTCCTTTTACCCCACTCAGGTACCATCACCATCCCCCCTCTTGACCTAGTTTAACAGTTTAGTTTTTAAATACAGTTAAAAAGACCAGTCAGTGTATAAACTGAATTTGTTCTGAGCAAGTCTGTGTTATCACACTGTGTGACAAAGGCATCCTGAAGATGGGCGAACGCCCGAAACCGGTCGATGACCACAAAATGTAGCAGGCTATCACGGAAAATGTCTAGGATGCTTTTCAGCTCTACGGAACCAACCACCACTACGAGTTTTTCTTACTGCAATTTATTTAGTTATAATTGGAATAATTTTCTTTCTTTAAACTTAGATTGTTTTCTGAATATTTAGTTGTTTATAATAGTGGGGGAATCCAAACATTTACAAAACGGCTATTTTTGAGGGAATCGTGACCTTCCAGCTCCCCCAGAGCCACGTTAAATGATTTTTTTTTTGAAAAAATATTGTATAAGTGATAGTTCTCTGTTATATGTTATTAGCGTACCAAGTTTAATGAAACTCTTTGGTGTCTTTATAGAGAACTTTGTAGAAATCTGAGAAAAAAAAAACGTGGCATTAAAGTCATACTTCCTTATGTCAGCCAATTTTCTTCAAACTCCTTATTCTGGCAACAAAATTAATAATTAACACCCTATAGATGATAGAATTGTATAATAAACAAAGATGGCAATTTAGACGAAAGGACAATCCCATCCACAAAAACCTTCTAGAATGAATTTGTCTGGAAAACGCCGAATTAGTGAAATTGCCAATAAAGTATCAATTGAAAGTTTTGTATCAATAAACGCTGTAAGTGTTTCAAAAATGATCGTGTGCAATCTTGCCTATCACTGTGGCTGGTACTGTAATGACCTTTAGTTATTAATTAAAAAATCTGATTTGCTTATGTAAAGTAAAAAAAAAAGAAAGTAAAATAATGCCTATTTTTTTTTTAAGGCGGGCCTAAACGTCCACCTACCAAATTAAGTGTCGTAGACGGGGGCGGTTGGAAGCACATATTTCACATTAACATTTTTTTTTTAATGAATATAAAAAATTTAAGAGTTATTCGCGGGACTCGAACTGGGAACCTTCCAGTTACAAATCCATGCTCATAACCACTACACCAACACCCGCTTTTTATATCTCAGCGACCTGAAAACATATATTACCAATGAAAACTTTATAACGTAAATTTGACACTATAGTAACCATGCAGTAAAAAAAAACTACAAGATATTGTCGGAACTTGATATTTGAAATTTTTTTTTATTTATATTTGACCTTGATTAAAATAATTTGTCTTATACGTAACATTTGGTTAGGTTAGATAATAATTTCATTTAATACGACACAGTTAATTTAGAATTAATAAGGTATTTTCATTGTAAAAGGAAAATGTTGACATAGGTGTGTTTGTTTAGGTATTTGTGAGATGTATATGTGTGTGTGTGTGTGTGTATATGTGTTTACCATTCATCTATTATGCATTGTGTATTATACAGTAGAGGGGAGAACTGATGTTTGTCTGTGATTCTACTTTTATTTCCTCTTTTTAGTTTACTATAATACTGGTTTCTATAATAGATAGATGTTTTTAGAAGTTACTGTAGAGAGAGATATATACATACAACCTGTTGAACATAACCATTCCTCCACCCTCCTCGACTCGAACCCCATTTCAAACGCTAGTCCCACCCTTCGTACAGAGGAACTATCTCTGTGTCTGTTTGCCAGTCTGTTTGTGTTGGCAGTGCAGTGTATTACGTATTTGAGATCCTAATATAGGCAGTCTGTCGCTCTCTCTCTGTCTAGCGAACCAACCTCTCTCTCTCTCAGTACTGTCTATACAGTTTCGTTTGGTATATGTGACAATCATATCCGTACAATATACTTGTTCTGCTGGAAATTTCACCGATAGTCCTTCACAACCCTTCATACCTTTTGCGGTGTTAGTTTCCTGCTTTACTTTGGTTAAACTTTGGCTGTTAAGTTTCACCATACTAATACTCACTTATTTTGTTGTATAATATGAAGTAACAGCTTAATATTATAACATTTAAAGTTGGCACTAAAACTTGAGAAACTGAAGTTTCTTCTCAAACAAAGTGGAAATTCATAATAATTGAACTCACACATATATATATATTTAGTTTATGATTTGACACGAACACTATGAATCTTGTGTGAACCACAACAAAATATAGTGACAATTATATATCCTATTCACATATTTAATCACATTAATTAGTTATTTCCTAATGAAATTATAATTTATAATTATAAGGTAGAAACTATTGTGTTCGCAATTAATTTTGAATATCTTAAGATTGGTTAAACATTATTAAAGAACCACGCGCTAAGCCAAATAATAGTAAGTTCAGTAAAAAGGCGCCATATCCGGTTGACAGATTTTGATCGAAAATCTTGATCGTGGATAGGATGATGAAATCTGGAAATTTGTCTTAACACAAATACGTACCTCAAACCGTAGCATCTAGAGAATGATTACATTCTCAGAGAGCGCAAATAATATTGGAACAACACATTTAAACTTTAACCACCTTGTTTCGTCAAAACAACCTTAAAAACAATTTGTTGCAGAAAAAAAAAATATTTCCAATAAAAGTGATTGGTCTACAATCCGGGCCAATCAGTATTCAAAGATTAAAGGAGATCGATCACTCTATTTGTTTTTGATAAAATTCTAAAAGAAAACGCAAATCTTCCAATTGTATATTAATATTATATATATGGCAGAACCATATGAGGAAAGTTTAACACTACTCCTCCCACCACCCCAGATTCCCACACAAAAAATCAACATTCTCCTGAAAATATTTCAAATAAAACTTTTCATAGATATTGATGTGTAATAGATAATCGACGAAGTTTAAAGAAAATTATTGGAACCGTTTTCGTGAAGTTTGTGAAAAACTGAAAGAAAAACCATAGAAATTTCTTAATGTTTATTTATGCTACAATCAGCGCGTGCTAGCGCTATAAGTAACAATAATTACCAAAGAACATAAATACATAATGAGTGGTAAAACTATCCAATGGTAAAACTCCAAAACTATATAAAATTTACTATTCACTCACTTCGCTTGAATGGAGATCACGAGGCCATTGTCTTTTAAGACGTCTGGGAGGGTTATTAGGAAGAGTTCGGGAAGGCAGGTGTTGAACTAAAGGATTCAAATGAGACTGTAGGGTAATATGGAGTTTTCTGTAACAGGTTTGGGTAAGTTTAGCAATGAAAGGTAGATGTTGATTATTGTAGGGGATTATCGTACTGCGACCTGAAAGATTTATTGTGTCCTTCCCGGAGCCTTCTCAGTGCACTGCCGGCCTCCAAGTCAGTGTTCTCTAACTACAGACATTGCTCATCACCTATAGAGATTCCTAGGAAGAGCAAAAATCTAAGGGCAGCTTGCTGGATTCGAACCCGGGACCTCCGTGTTACTAGTCCAGCGTGTCACCGGGGTAATGAGTCGGCAGATCGTTTGGCCCGGGAGGGTTCCATTGGAACACTTATAGGGCCGGAACCGTTCTGTGGTGTCTCAAGATGCCTCAGGAGTGCATCCATCAGGACATGGATGCATGACCGATCAAGGGAATGGTGTGTTAAAACCCCAGGCCAGAGGCAGGCGAAAACGTTTATTTACAGGCTAAACAGGATAAACGTTTACTCGCCCAGGCTAACTGCAGAATTACTCCAACTAGGCCGGGTGGCCATAAGAATGGCAGTTGGCGTTCTCACTGGCCATTGCAGACTCAATAAGCACATGCACGGCATGGGCCTGGCAACGGATGGCCTATGTAGGTTTTGTCAGGAAGAAGAGGAAACAGTACTGCACGTGCTATGTCAGTGCGAGAGGCTAGTATGGCTAAGGTACCGCCTCTTCGGAGAAGAAATGCTGGTGCCTACAGGCTTAGCCAGGGGCCCTCTCGGGCAGACAGTACTCGAGAGGATCAGCAGAGGAAACCTCCCCAGTCTCCACAGTTCGATGAAGAACAGGATGGGGGTAGGGTCTCCAACTTAGGGGGTACCATAATAGGCCCACGGGGGTCACGGTGGCGCAGGCTGAAGAGCCAATCCCCCCAAAGAATCTAATCTAATCTACTAGTCCAGCACACTACCACTGAACATTAATCCCTTCCTTTGCCCTTGGCTTACGCCAATTAAGTAGGGATGGAGACCCTAGTTTTGTACTGTGTTTGTCCTTGTCTGTAAAGTGTAGAGTGTATGTAGTTTAAGTATATTGTGTACTGTTCTGACGAAGTGCATGGAGTACTGAGCTGTGGTAACCGTGGCGTTCGCTACTCCCCAAGTAACTGCATGCAACAGATACCCCTTGCTGGAAAATGAAAGTATATTAAGGTCACTGTGTATGGTTTAGTTGGAGACGTAAAAAGAAGGAGCGTTTACAATGTTACGGAGTCTTCTGGATTGTAGGGATTGGAGTCTTTGGAGATTTGAGTGTTTGCTTAAACGCCCACCAGTTCTATCAAATTCGCCCAGATAAGCTTTAAAATGGATGTGTAGTCTTTTGTTGTCTAGAAAGAGTTTAAATCTGTTGTCCAGTAGTCTTAATTGAAATAGTGAAGTCACATTTCCGGTTTATGGATTTTGCCTGGATTTTTTATGGATTATTATGGATGATTTTTTTTTTATGGATTTTGCCTGAAATCTTCATGTCATATGCAGTGGGGCAGTACTTAAAACACATGCAGACTATTCGCTAAAAAACAATTTTTTTCGTCCTCGAGAGACCTCAAAATACGAAATTCCTCGGTGAAAATTAAATTTTGTACAAATTTGTCACAATCGTAAACAATTCTCTTAAACCAGTAAGAGAGAGTAAAAAACTTTTATAGTGTAAAAAAAAATAGTTCATAGTTGGGTAAGAATGTACAAACTAACTTCTTTTTTTCCATTTTATCACCACCGAAAATTACGATAATCTGTGGCTTTAAGTTTTATGGCTGTTGATAAGAGGCCTGGTTACCATGACAACGAACTTAATTGGAAATTGGTGGGAGGAGTGAATTGCATTTTTTTTTTTAATGATAGCCTATAGACAGCGATTAGAAATCTAATGTATATATTAATTTGTTGTAAACCGGTTTGGTAATTATTGATATCATGGGATCCAAATCAATAGAATCATTAACATTCGTGAGGATCCGAAGAACCAAGAAGCCGAATCACTGGGAACCCTATCATTAGTTATTGATGTATATATAAATACTAGCTAACCCGACCACGCTTCGCTGTGGCTCAGTCTGATTTTTAGGCTCAACCATGCGTGATTTTGATAATTTCTTTCGATCCTTTGGAATACCCTGTCTACTAATTCTTCTTTTGTATATACAGTGTTGCAGAAATTAGATAGGTAGGTGATTTTTCCCGTTTCCGGATTTGTAGGAGCAGTGCCGTTACCGAGTTCGAGTAATTGTCTTGAAAATATGGCACCTGTTGGATCATTTTGAAGTTGAACTCTCATATTCGTTGTTAAATGATTTTTTTTTTACTATGCTCCAAAGAGTGGAATATTTCAAGCAGGCATGCAATTCATCAGCTGGTGTTGAGCGAGGTATCACTGGAAGCGTTTGCCTGAAGTCACCGGATAGTACCGCCAATGCTCCACCAAATGGAACCTGATTATTTCGCAAGTCTTTCAATGTATTGTCTAATGCTTCCAATGACTTGTTATAAGCCATTGTACACTCATCCCATAGAATGATTTGGCACGCCCGAAGAACCTTTCCCATTCCTGATGTTTTAGAAATGTTACATGTTGGGTTTTCTGTGAAGTGCACGTTTAAGTCATGCAGTATAAGAGCTGAATGCGCTGTTCTACCTCCTTCCATCAACGTAGCAGCAATACCTGAAGAAGCAAGTGCTAACGCAATGTGGCTGTTTGAACGGATTTCAGCTCGGAATTTCCCGTTTCCGTGGAAACTTCGGAATAGAGGTACTTATAAGTAATTGAGAAAGAGGTTCAGAGAGTGAGCCACCATCGCAACGCGTCTGAGTCCGTCTATTTCTGCAAACCTCGCGAAACGCGAAAAGTAGTCCCGTTTTTTGAAATTTTTACAAAATTGTTTCTATATAAGAACACTTTATATAGAAATGCAATGTTGTGTAAAAATTTCAAATCAATTCATTGACTACTATATATATATATATGTATATATATATATGTATATGCCTATATATATATAGGCCTAGGGATATATAATATACTTATTTATTCTCTTCCTCTTCTACCTTGCAGTGTAGAGGATTTGCAAAAGAGTCGCCATCCGACTCTATCTTTGGCCATTGATTTAGCCTACTTTCGTGCCAGTTTCCCCTAGGCATTCTGTAATATTATCTAGCCAGGTGATTCTTCTTCTTCCTCTTGGTCTCTTACCACTACACCTGGCTTCATAGGCTCGTTTAGGATACCTTGCATGCTCTATCCTTATAATATGCCCAAACCATCGTTGGGTGCGTCTGATGCGCTCCACAATCGCTTCACAACCCAGATTACTTCTAACAGTAGTGTTCCGTAGTCCGTCCCTTCTTGTCTTACCGTCCACTCTGCGGAGGTATCGAATTTCCGCCGCTTGTATACGGCTTTTGCAGCTTTTCGTAAGGCCTAGGATTCACGTCCATATGTAAGGGATGGAAGGTGAGCATAGACGCCTGAAGAGAGCAGCCCCTCCACCATGCTAGGGTATATGGACTAATCCCCTATAAATCTAAATCTAGAAATCAGATTTCTGATTGAATGTAAGCAAAAGAAGCGAGATACCGGATTCAAACACTTGGCTATGATACGGGAGTGAGGGGGAGAGAGAGGGGGGGCTAGCCCTACGACGAACAGTTTCAGAAGAGAGTCAGCACTATACGTATTTTCTAATGCTCAACCAGTCTGTCTCTCTCTTAATTATTCCCACGCTATCTCAATATCTTACAATCATTGTAAATTATTAGCATTTTGTGTTTCTATTCATTATATCAGTGTTGTTCAGCACACTGACCAGTTTATTTCTTTTACTTTCCTAATTTCTCTCAATTCTCTCTCCTTTCATACATACCCTTTAACTACATTAAATTAATTTTGTATTCAAACATTTTTCTTACATTTTAATGATTTACTAAGGATAGTATACTAACCGCTCACATATACGATAGTTTAAATTCTAATTACCTGTATATCTAATTGGTGATTGATATTTATACTAGTTAAGGAATTGTGTAGGATGGGGGACGGTTATATCTTGAATATTCATAAGACGGTACAATCTTGAAACTAGATAATTATGTATATTTTGTAATAATGATGTAAATTTATTTCATGTATAATGTATAAATGGTGAATTTGAATAAATTATTTAGGATAATCATTCTGCAGATAATGCTGTGGATTCTGCAGTCTTTAATAATAATAAAAAAATGTGAAGTGCAACACTCAGACGACTTCCTCTTACTTCGATTATTAGAACTTTAATTGATAACTTATTTTTTCTTTTTTAAGTTTAAAGTTTTCTTAACATTATTTGCCTTCAGTTATGTGGTGAGAAGTGAAATTTTATTGGAGTAGTTGTGTTGTATGTAATAGCACGAGTGGTTTAGTAAAAGGGCTTGTAAGTATATATGTTTAAGAGTGAAGTATTGGAAATAATCAAGAGAGCACCACTGTTTTTAAAATAAATATATTATTCTCTAAGCAAACTTAAGTACATTACAATATCACAACTGTCTTAATAAATGATGTTTATCTAGAATAAAGGCAAATCTCTATCACTGACATAAGTTTAAGAGAGCGATTCCTGAAGCAAGTGTTCTGGCTTTGGAAGCAGAATGCAGACTGTCCGAAGGAATGCCTTCCTTTACAAAACAGTTGTCCAAGTGGCATTGTATTAATTTAACGGATTTTTGTGCCTTTGTTTCCCTAATAGCAATGACCCCAAATTACAGTACCTGACTCTTTTCACTGCACTAAGATACATTTAAAATATTAACAAAATTCTATTTTTGATACTATAAAATATTCTAAACTATTTTTCAAAACTATTATTTTCTTTTATTTCTTTCTTCCAATACAGAAGTATTTTACCGCGGAATATAACTATATAACAGATCCAATGGTTCTTAATCTTTTTCGTTTCATTCCCCATTTTCAATAAAGTGCAGAATAGAATTCCCCCTTGCATTTTATAAATCCATATTGAATAAAGGAAGTTTCATACTTTCTTTCTTTGACACTCATAATGGTTTCAAAACTGTGTAATAAAAACATAATGAGTCAATGAAAAAACTCAGGGAAAGTCATTTTCCGGCCTCTCTCAGCAACATTTTACTTAATGCCAAAATCTGTTAGATGTGAGGTAGTGATTACAAGTGAAACTATGATAAACATGAAATAAAAATGGCCCCTTCTTATTTTAGTGCCAGGATCTAGCTAATCTCCTTTGAAGAATGTCGAAAAAAAAAGAATAGAAAACAAACCTAAGAAAATAATAACTTAACAAAATAGATTTGTGCTTCTTTTTTTCACGCCCAAGACTTAATAAAAAAATTTAGCTTATTTATGGTATCACCATGGGATCCGACAGGAAGTTATCTGTCAAAAATTTCTCAACTGGAAGTACCTTTTTTTTTTTTAAATTGGCTTAACGATTTTTCTTTAATCTTTAGATATCTGCAATATTTTTACGGCAAAATTTATTTAATGCGATTTTTGGGGAAGGGTTAGGAAAGAAATAATCAGATTATATACATCGTCATATTCTTAATATTTAAGGCATCAAAATTTAGGTTTAAATTTAAAATTTATTAAAATACAGTGTGTTCATACTACCAAATATCATCTGGCTTCTATGCTAGAATCGGATCGGTATGCTCTTTATTATGATTGATTCAACAATACCAGATAGATGGTGATGTTGAACTACAAATGGAGCTTATATTTGTGCTGCGGAATAAAGAAGTGAATGAAGTTTGTATAGTAGACATAGCAATATCTAATGTTTATGATAGTAATGTGCTATCACCTGGGCTATATCTTAAAAGATATTTACGAAAATTATTCAGATTTAAGTGAACAAATTAAGAACGAGTGGAATATTGTTAAAGTGTCTTATTTATTATTATTTATCTGCGGGAAGGGAAACCCTACGCTATCCAAAGCCTCACTGGGCCCCATATAGCTACCCCAAGAAAAAAAACAACAAACCGGGTCTAGAACAAAAATCCAGACCCGGATCTAATCCATCTAAGATTCACCGCAGTCCGAATAAATCGGACAATAACCTTAAGCGGAAATAGCCTAAGCTCTTCCACAGACATCCTATTCCGACCAAAGGTCCTGAACCTAATTTCCTCACAACCCAAGCAATCAGTCATAAGATGGATGGGTGTTTCCTCCTCTGTCTCACAGACCCTACAAAATGGATCCGGCATGAGCCCCATTATGTAGAGATGTCTCCTTAAACCACAATGTCCAGTAAGAGATCCAACCAGATGCCTGAGAGCGCTCCGTGAAAAACACAGCAACGTCTCACTAATGGCCTTGTCCGGACCCCCGATGAGCATTTTGGACTGCCGAAAACCAACTGAGCTCATCCATAAGGATGAATGCTGTGAAGCTGTCCATGTTTGGAAGCCTGACAGAAATGTGCCAGAAGACACGCCAACAGCAGGCTCGGGACCAATGAAAGGAAGAAAGGCCCCTAATTTGGCAAACCTATCCACCTCCTCATTCCCAAAAATTCCCATGTGACCTGGCACCCAGACTAGAAGCACATCATTCAGAGAAGAAAGCTCTTCCAGTCTTTTAGAATATTCTAACACCAACCTGGAAGTGAAGACACATGAACTCAGCGCCTTCAGCGCAGCCTGGCTGTCCGAGCAAATACAAACACCCATACCCTCTCATCCAAGACACAACAAAGAATAGCATAAACCTCAATCTGGAAGACCGTAGTCCGTTCACCAAGAGATACTGAGAGTACCCTTGCGGGCTTACTATGAGTAAGAGAAAGTAAAAAGGCAGTATAGCAATCACGTCAATTATTTTAAATTCCGTTTTCCTCAGAAATACATTTCTGAGGTTACCAAGTGAATTTATAATTGACATGTTTTTCTCAAAGTTGGAATTATACTAAACGTTTGTATACCCGGACTGGAAAGTGGAGTGAAAAAAAACAGTTGCGTTGGTTAGAGGCCAACTGAATAGCGTCATCTTCAGCAGCAATTGCTGCCCAGAGATCCATTTTCTCGACGCAGAAATGAAAGAACAAATGTTTAGGATAAAATTCCTTTTTTGTGGCAGTCCAGAGTGAGAGATTTGTCTTCAAGAGAGATTTGTTATAGCTATGAAAGTTCAGTTCTGCGTAAGTGAGTAAGTCTGTTCCATGTTCTTCTATCCGAAGTATAGCTAGTTCGTTGTAATCTCAAACATGCATATCTTTTTTCCATAATTAGTAAAGTATTCATAAAGGGAGTTTATTTATAGTGATATGATAGGGAGTTCTGGAGAAGTCTGAAATGTGGGTTACCATATGATTACTTGTAAGGAGTTTTGATGTGGTCTATTCGCTCTATCGTTTTTAACAGGATTTTAAGATTTCTTGAACTAGAGAAAAATTCCCATGTGACCTGGCATCCAGACTAGAAGCACATCATTCAGAGAAGAAAACTCTTCCAGTCTTTTAGAACATTCTAACACCAACCTGGAAGTGTTAAAGTGTTTGGTGTGCCTCGAATGTTATCGGCTACAGGGGTGATCCCTAAAAGGCATATATCAAAATTTTGAAAGTGCTGGGTATCAGAAAGGAATTATTGTATAATGAGATGTTTGTACGGACATGGCCAGAGGAGTTTTTAAAGAAAAAGAATTCTTTGTTGCTCTACATTTCGGGTACCTTTGGTGCCCTTCTTCAGGAGCTCTTTAGGTTAGGAGAGGAGTGAATGTTGAGACTGAAATGAAGAGAAAGTATTTCTTTTAAGGAAGAAGGGCACGAATGGTACTGGAAACGAGCAACAAAGAATTCTTTTTCTTTAAAAACTCTTCTGGCCATATCCGTACAAAACATCTCATTGTAATTTTAAGGCCTGGCGATGTGAATTATTATACATTTTGCTTCAGAATGCCGTCGTCATACTGAACAGTGTAAATATTGTGAGAAGATTTTTTTAAGCTAAAAGTGAAAAATATAGTTTGTTTATTTATTAAAACACTGCTTGACGCTGTCCCCGCGTGTTATTATTAGTAAAGACTGAGGAAAAATAATGGTAATAATACTCAATAATTCAATTAATATAATTACGCAGTGAAACTAGGCATAGATCTCTTTCAGCTCTATTCCAATCTAGCATAATATTCTCGAGCCCAATCTGCTCCAAGTTGACCCAGCAACTTCCACAAAATCATCTTTCCTTCCCTTCCTCTATCTGCGTATTTACCTCTTCCTGCCACTTAAGACTTTACCCTCAGTCATTTTTTTTACCCAACAGTCTCCATTCATCTTCATTACACTTGACCAGCCCAATCCTATTTTTGATATTTAATTATCCTTTCTTATATCATTGTATTATATAATTTATTTCTAATCTTCATTTCTAGTTTTTTACCTCTCTTCTTTACCCACAAAATACTTCTCTGTATCTTAATTGCAAACATTAGCGAGTCCACAGTTAGTTATTCGTCCTTTTAATCTAGAATATAATTATTTTTTTGGCTAATAAAAATATTTCATTAAAAAAAAAAAAAAAAATAATGATATCATAAACATTACATTACAATCTAGAAGAGAAAAATATAACCCCTAAACAACCAGATAAAGATTGTGGGGAAAATCAAGTTAGTGTTTTTACAAGTAATATAACAAGAGTAGTAAAATAATAATAATAAAAAAAAACTTTAATCAGATAAAGGAATGGAAAAAGTGGAGATAAAGACATTTATAAAGAAATAATACACAAGTTTAGTGTCGATGGAGGGGGTTGGAAAACTTTAAAAGTAAGGGGAGGGGTTGCCTTGGGGGAAAATATTGTCTGGAGTCATAAAAAAAAAAAATCCAAGAACAGAACTTGTCAGAGTCTTACTTACGTATATACTACTATACAGTAACACAAAGCTGTAATGCGGGCATAATATAAAATGAAACCCTGTTAAGTTTGCTAGGTCTCGCTGATAATGGCAAATTTTTACCTTCCCATTCATTTTTTATTCTTGTAAATAGTTTTATCGATGCTAATCTATCATCATCAGTTGAGTGTGAAAAATATAAAATATATACTATTGATGGACGAAATTCTTTCTTTTATTTTTCATCCCTTCAGAAATATCAATAAAACTTTAAGTTTTTTATTCATTTTATATTTCAAAAATAATTGGCATCAAAAATTATATACTGTGCATTAGGTTAGATCAAATAAAGATTAAATAAACAAATATACAATAAAATCGTTATCGAAAGTCCATTATCAAGAAAATCATGGACAAACTTATAAATACTATACAAGTAAAGTCAGAATTTCCATCTCAGATTTCAGATTTCTAACTCCGTAATATTGGCAATATATTTCTTGTCCTTCTATGAAAGATGATAGAATGAACCGTAGATTATATTGAAATAACACTTTAGAGGAAATCCTATGGTCATCTTTTTTTCTCAGAACCCTCGAAAAAATAATATTGTTTAAAGTAAACGTAATTAGATTCATATGTGTACAGTGTATATTAAAAGTTTTAAGAAAAGCGTTACCTCATGTATACAGCTGATATGCCAACTATATCACCACTCTCTTAAAAAATTCGCTGATGATATCGCCATTCTTGCTGCACATAAAGATCCCCGCAATAGCAACTCGCAATTTTACAGACTCGCCTGAATTCATTTCAATAATAATTCAACAAAAGGGGGAATCAGAATCAGTGTTATAAAGTGTAAAATAATATCTTTCACTCCGAATATCTTTCATTCTACTGTTTCATCTCCAGTTTATTACGACGATGCGATCTACTTGACAAAAGGGTCTAACATAGCACTTTGGTGCAGAATTGCGGGAGTGAAGCTTGGAGGCACCCCACAAGTTATAGAGTACCCTCTCCTGTGCTCTCTGCTTAATTGGACTTAGGAGTCTGGAGAAAGAGAAAGCGTGATAATTATAACTAAACGGAATATTGAGTTTGAACTTCTTGCGATGTTTCACTTTTGAGATATTTTGTTCACACTCAAACTCACACACACACACATACATACACACATAAACACCATTCGCTAAAAACCTATTTCCAAGGAACCTCAAAACATGTACTTCCTTTAAAAAAAAGGTAGATTTCAAAAATTTCACACGATTACAAAACTTCTATTAAGAGAAAGTAAAAAAAAAAAAAAAAAAAAAAAAAAAAAAAAAAAAAAATCTGGTGTAAAAACACTCACACAACTTTCTCTTACACCAGTTTTCAAAATTGTAATTGACAAATTTTATAGTTTGTGTACGAAATTTGATAAAATTCCTTGGACTTTATCTAAAACTGAAAAAAAAATCTACAGTAAAAGCGCACTTCCGGTTTACTAATTTTCTTGAAATGCGGAATTTTGGCCATCTATTTATTTCTAATTAATTTTGTTTGGATGGTAGAATTGTATAACCAACTATGATAGTCATTTTAGAGAAAACATAATCCCACTCCTCCCCCAAAAGCTCCCCTTAAACTAACTTCACTAGGACAAAGGTTTCAAATAAAAGTTGTAGCTCTGTATATGAGTAGTTCAAATTCCTAGTTTAAAGAAAATCGTTGGAGGCATTTTCTGAAAATACCAGAAAACTGAAAAATCCTTCAGTAAAAACGCACTTCCAGTCATCCAATTTTTTTCAAACTCGGAATTTCAACAACACATTTAATTCTAATTAATATTATTTAGATGAGAGAATTGGTGTAAAAAACTGAAATAACACTTTAGAAGATAACCTAATCCCAACCCTCCCACAAAAGTGCCCTTAAATAAATTTTTCCAGAGAAATGTTTGAAATAAAAGTTGTAGATCTTTGTATGGGTAGTTGATACACCAAATTTCAAGAAAATCATAGTAGCCATTTTTGAGAAAATTGGAAGAAAGTAAAAAAAAAAAAAAAATTAAGTAAAGTGGTACTTCCGTTTGAGGAGTTTTGACCACCACCGACCTAGTGACGGATCCTATGGTGATACCTAAACGGAATATTAAGTTTGAACTTTCTACGATTTTGCGTTTTTGAGTTATGCTATTCACATACATACATACAGACACACAGACATACACACAGACACACACACACACACACAGACCATTTGCTAAAAACCACCTTTTTGGACTCAGGGGACCTCAAAACGGATACTTCCGGTGAAAACTCAATATCGAAAATTTGACACGATTACAATACTTCCTCTTACTAGGAGTAAGAGAAAAAGTAAAAAATTAGTGATCCCAGTAAAGCAGTTAATTGACCCTCTTTTTAGCTGTTAGTAATTTTGATGTACTAGATTATTAGATTTTGAGAAAAATTCTTCAATTACTAGATATTAATCTTAAATATCTAAAATAAGTTCCAATGTATGAAAACTTATATATGTAACAAAAGATTAAAGGTGATTATTGTGTGATCTATTTATATATCGTGCATTCTTCCTTTAAACTACATCACTAAACCCTAGTTGCGGGATAGTAATACATCAATCCCTATTAGTGAAGACCAACGTTATATTGACAATGAACATCTCCTCTTGATTCTAATCCTAGTAAAGTTAGCAGCCACTAGAAAATCCATGGAAAATCCCTTTTCCCTCGCCTTAATCTACTACCAGGTCTGTAGATTATACGAGAAGTCCTATGTATGTAGTTTTTAATTTATTTTACATTGACCATCTTATCAAGTCCACAATCCATCTAAGAGCATTTGTTTTTTCTTTTTTTTTTCTTAACTTTGTTATCTTAAGTTTGTGGTTTAATTTTAAACAAAATAATAGAACATCAATTTAAAAAAAATTAAGATAAGATGAATAATTCTTTAGCGTCACATTTTATATAAATTTAAATTACTAATGCTTTTTGTTAACCATTCTTTATTTTTTTTACATGGTAAACTATTTTAGTTGTAAAATAATATTCAGCGTCAAATTCCATGAATATTAATACTAGCGACGTTTTAACAACTCTTAGTTTTTCTTAAAAATAAATTTAAGGGCCCTATCGTGCGAGAATTCAGGTCTCGATTCCCGTTAGGGTAAAGTCGGTGTTGACCCAGCATCGTGATAAAAAATGGGAAGCTACAGTTAGTAGCGCCCTAGGTAGCGAAGGCCGGAACTAAACGGCGTGGGAACTGCGGCCGTGCTTACCACACGTTCCCCCTATTCAAATCGCCGTCTGGCAAGCCTTGACCCTTCATGGAAGTGTTTTTTAGGGGTTTTAAATAGTTAACGCTTTTTACTTAACACAAAAAAAAAAAAAATGATACAGTTTAATTGACAAATTAACGTTGGACTGGCCATAAAAAAAAGTGCTAGACATTTTATTTGTATACTGAGTGAAATTTGTGTAGCAGCGGCTGTCTGCCTTAACTAATAACCGTAGTTTTATAGTGGCAGTATGAATTTAAAGGTAACTCTGACACGTCCTTCAGTATCACTGTAACATCAGTATTTCCAGAAAAAATGGTTCAAATAAAAATCATAAGTTTATAATTAACTGTTCGGTCATCATTTGAAGTTAAAAAGTGAAATCAATGTACCATTTATTTTCAAGGAAAATTCCCAGAAAACCTAATAATTAATTCTGTAAAATCGCATTACCAGTAAACCAATTTTTTTTTTTTTTTTCGTGTTTTCTCTTACTCCTAGTAGATTAGATTAGATTCGAACGGGAAGGGCGAGCCTCATTCCACTGCGACCTACCATGAGAGGTCTATTGTGGATACCCTAAAATTAAAGAAAGCACATCCTTCAGCTTCGCCCTCTTAATCAGGCCTAGCAAAGCTGAGAGTGGCTCCGTCATGGCTTCGGGATTGCTTGTCCCCAGTGTAAGAAACCTTGTCCTCGCCAGGCTGGCACACTCACAAAGGTTGTGTGCCAGGATTTCATCCTCAGTCTTGCAGAATCGGCATAACACGTTATCCGCAAGTAACAACTGGTGCAGGTGCCTATTCAGCCTACATGCCCTCTTAGTAGAGCCTACATGCCCTATTAGCCCTATTAGCCCTTCGTCTAAGAGACTCAGTACATCCTGGAAAATTTAGGCAAATGTCTCTTAATAAAGAGTTTTGTCTGCCTCTGTCTTGGTGTTCTCTCCCACCAATGCAGGCGCTGTACTACTTCTATCCAACCCTTGAATTAGGCTGCTGGACAACCCGCAGAAGGGTTCGGGGCCTGTAAAGGTATCCTTCGAATCCTCCATCCTTTCATTGCCCAGGGAACCCACATATCCCGGCATCCAGGCGAGTGTCAGCTTATTTCTAGCACCCACCTCGGTTAGGGCAGTTAGTCTATTCCACACCAGCCTTGAGACTATTTGATGTGAAGAAAATGTCTTTAGGGCTGCCTGACTGTCAGAGTATATGGCCACTCTCCTACCCTGTAAACCTTGCCTTATAATCTCCTTAGCGCAGAGCTGTAGCGCACAACTTAAGCCTGAAAGACTGTGGAGAACTTCCATAGGCTGGCCTTAATCTTGACTTTAGGCCTGCGCCCCCATAGACCACAGCTCCGATCCCAGCCGGAGTTTTGGAGCCATCTGAATACCAGGCCGAGTTACCGAACATGGGGGGGGGAATCACCATCCCAGTCGCCTCTGTTCGCTATAACAATCTGGAAGTTCCTCTCAAAGTGATACCTGGGAACCATTCTGTCAGTAGACATTCCAAGTAGATAGTCAGCCTTAATTTCCTCAATCAACTTCTGGTTACTGCGATCATCCCTAGAGGTGATGATGGGTGGTGTGGCCCCTGCAAGAGCCTATGGATTTCCATTCTGACTTTGCCTTGAACGAGGATATGTAGCGGTGGCTATCTTTATTTTTTTACATGGTGAATTATTTAAGTTGTAAAATAACATTCAGCGTCAAATTCCATGAATATTAAAACTAGCGACGTTTTACCAGCTCTTAGTTTTTCTTAAAATAAATTCATTTTTACTTTCTGTTACTCCTAGTAAGAGGAAGTATTGTAATCGTGTCAAATTTTCGATATCGAGTTTTCACCGGAAATATCCGTTTTGAGGTTCCCTGAGTCCAAAAAAGTGGTTTTTAGCAAATGGTCTGTGTGTGTGTGTGTGTGTGTGTGTGTGTGTATGTATGTGAAAGCATAGCTCAAAAATGAAAACCGTAGAAAGTTAAACTTGATATTCGTTTAGGTATCACCATGGGATCTGACAGTACGTTATCAGTCAAAATTCCTCAACCTGAAGTACCACTTTACAGTTATTTTTTTTACGTTTTTGCGATTTTCTCAAAAATGGCTCCGAAAATCTTCTTTAAATTTGGTGTATCAACTACAAATACAAAGAGCTATAACTTTTATTTGAACATTTCTCCGGGAAAATTTATTTAAGAGCACTTCCGGAGGAGAGGTGGGGTTAGGTTTTCATCTAAAGTGTTATTTCAGTTTATTAGACAATTCTGCCTTCTTAATAATGTTAATAAGAATTAAACATGTGTTGAAATTCCGAGTTTGAAAAAATCAGATAACCGGAAGTGCGTTTATTTTAACGCTTTACTAAATGATTTCTTCACTTTTTCGCGATTTTCTCAAAAATGGCTCCCACGATTTTCTTGAAATATCGTATATAAACTAGACATTCAAAGATCTACATCTTTTATTTTAAACATTTCTCTGGGAAAATTCATTTAAGGGAACTATTAGGGGAGAGGTGGGGTTACAGCTTTCTTTAAATTGCTATCATAGTTGATTATACAATTCTATCATCCAAACAAAATTAATTAGAAATAAATAGATGGCCAAAATTCCGAGTTTTAAGAAAATTAGTAAACCGGAAGTGCGCTTTTACTGAACTGTTTTTTCAATTTTCGACGTATTTCGTTAAATTTGGTACACAAACTATAACATTTGTCAGTTATAATTTTGAGAACAGGAGTAAGAGAAAGTTGTGTGAGTGTTTGACACCAGATTTTTCTTTAAATAATGGGTAGCCTACACGTCCTTCAGTGCTACACCGAACTGTTTTTACAGAAAAAATGTTAAAAAAAAAAAATCATACGTTAGTAAGTAACTATTCGGTCATCATTTGAAGTTAAAAAGTAAAATCAATGTATTATTTATTTTCAAGGAAAATTCCCAGAAAACCTAATAATTTATTCTGTGAAATAGCATTACCAGTAAACCAATTTTCTTTTCTTTTTTTTTTCGTATTTTCTTTAACTTCTAGTAAGAGGAACTATTATAATCTTGACCAGTTTTCTACATCGAGTTTTCACCGGAAATAAACACGTTTTGTTGAGGTCCTGAGTCCAAAATATTGTTTTTTTGAGCAATTGGCCAGTATATATATATGTGTGTGTGTGTGTGTGTGTGTGTGTGTGAGATTGTTTTTTCATTTTCACTATTTAGTTTAAGTGCAGTCAGGGGACGTGACAATTTTTATCGATAATTTTTATTTTTCTAATCTTTCTAATTGGCAGCAAAATATAAATTTTTTGTAAGTCTTGTTATTCTTCAAAAAAAATAAAAAATAAAAGTTCATTCTTTGAAATATATATATATAAATCACTACAGGATATTATTTTTCACAAAACGCAATTAAATTCTGAGTCAACCTCTATCTTTATTTTGGTTCTTCACAAACTATTTTCCCTTGATTAACTATAAATAGATTTCAGTTAGATTGGCATTGTTAAAGTGAAATTTTTATATTTTTCCATTTTTTTAATGCATCGATAATCTTTTAATTAATTTTGTTTTTTTTAAATTAAAACAATACCTTACACAATTTTTTATTAAAGAATTTTACGAAGCTTTAGTATAAAAAATTATATTCAAACTCTAATAATTCTGGTAAAGTGTTTTTCATTTATCATTTCTTATTTAAGCATACCTTTACCGAACTAAAAACCAATTAGTTCGTTTCCGTTTAATACCATACTTAATTTTGGTTTCCGTTAAATTTAACAGTAACATCTGTTCAATTAGACAAAGAAACTAATTCTGTTCGAATAGCTTTATTATTTATATCTTGGTTACATTTGCTTGGTTAATTGTTATTTGCTAAGGATTTTTACATATCGTTATTTTTAGTTGTAATTTGTTGGTTAATTTATTTTTATTTATTGATTTTTTTTTTTTTTTTTAATACAAAACTTGAAACATTTATTTACATTTTCTTAATTTAATTAATTCATATAATTATTTCTATTAATTTAATAATTAATTTATTAATAGCAATATTATTGATAGTGGAATACTATATAAAGGGGTTATTAACTACTTTTTTTAAATTTTATCCTTATTAAGATAATAATTTAGGTAATCTAAATTTATTACAATGGAGTTATAAATTAAATTATATTGAAATTATTTCTTCGGATGTTGTTAAGTTTAGCAAGTTGGTGCCATTTTGTTACCAAAAATTTCAACATATACTTTGGTCCATGATAAATGCATTTCCTGTTGGTGGTCTGTTGATTCTATTAGTTTTGATCTTATTTATTCATTACTTCTCATCAGTATATATGTATATAATGTCTATTTATAATTATCTCCAGACATTGACTTCTTTTAATTCCACTACTTTCACCGGGTGAATTCAATGACCATATTTTCACTGCCGTCTTTAAAGGGTTGGTCTGTTTTCTTTATTAAAAAAAAAAGGTTGACCAATTTTTACTTTCTCTTACTCCTAGTTACAGCAAATTATCGAGTTTTCACCGGAAATATCCATTTTGAGGTCTTCTGAGTCCAAAAATGTTGTGGTTTCTAGCAAATGTTCTGTGTGTGTTTTTATGTATGTATGTGAACAGCGTAGATCAAAAACGAAAAATCGCAGAAAGTTCCAACTTGATATTCCATTTGGATATCACCATGGGATCTCACAGTGGGGTGAGTGGTCAAAAATTTCTCTACCGGAAGTACCACTTTACTGAATGTTTTTTTTTACGCTTTTATGCAGTTTTCTGATGCTTCCTTGACGATGTGCTAATTAGACTGTGGAACAGTGCACATCGTGTGAGTAGAAAATTGAAATATTCGGATGGTTAAAAGTGTGATAAAGTGCTGAAAATTTGTATACACTAAGTTTATAGTGGCTTTGAAATCAGTGGAAAATTTTAACGAATTTTACCGAACAGTTTGTTCAAAATTAATAAAATTAAAATTTATAATTGGATTACATATTCAGGTATGTGATATGAATAATCTGACGTAATATGGAGTGGGGATGCTACTGTCTTTGTTATCTATAGTTTTATATAAAAGACTACATACGTCACAGGCTACCTCACAACAAAACGTATGATTTGTTTATGTTGACATCAGTCACATATTTATTGAACCCTTTGTTGTTGGAGTAACTGTTTATGTGTAGAGAATCTTGTACAGTTATATAAATAACAATAAAGAGGGATATAAAATAATAATACACTAAAAATATATTTTACTTTCAAATCTATATGAAATTTAACTGATACAAAAAAAAATTATAACTAATTGGAAGAGTTTAATCTACTTAATGCCTAGCATATTTAAAAATAATTTATCCATAAATTGCTAAACTATTACAAAAAAATAAAAAAAATAAAGAAGTACAACACAAACAAAAATAAATACAATAAAAAACAATGTCGACAAAAACTTTATTACAACAAGTCGGTGATTTACTAGACTCAAAACTTGACTCACAAGTTAAAAAACTTGCCAGTAAAGAGGAAGTAAATAATTTAAAATCCTATATTGAAAGATTACTAGAAGAAAATAAATCCCTGAAGTTATGTGTTGATAAACTGCAAGAGAAAAACAAACATTTAGAGCAAAGAATTGAATATTTGGAACACATTCATCGAAAAAATAACTTGGTATTTATAGGATTAAACGATTCAAATGAGACAGGAAGAAAGCTTATATCTCAATTCTGTCATGATAATTTGGGCATTGAAATACTACCTGATGAAATAGAAAGAGTAATAAAAATAAAAATCTCAAATAAAGAAACGTATCTACACAGGGTTACATTTTGTAATAATCAAACAGTCGAAAAAATTTTAGGAAATAGCAAAAAACTAAAGGGAACCCAAGTCTACATTAATAAAGACTACGCATTCACTGTAAGACGCAAACGAAGAATGCTCTTCCGCTGCAGACAGGAAATGCTCCAAAAAGATAATAGTAAAAAAATTTTTATAAGAAATGATACCCTGTTTGTTGACAATAAACAGTATTACTGGGAAGAGGAGGAAAAATGTTTGAAGGAGAAAGAAAAAACCCTCACATTGAAACAGGGTGGTGCGGGGGATAGGTTTGAACACACAAAAATGGAAGCATAGCAATTAGACGATGGTAAACAATTAAACAAGAATCCCAGAGAATTAAGTTCAAGGAAAAAAGGAAATGTAATGAAATTACTATTTACACATACAATTGCAGAACACTAAAAGAAAATATTAAACTCGAACAATTATTAGAAGAAATGCAAAACGTAGAGTGGGACCTAATGGGATTATCGGAAGTAAGAAGAGATGGAGAGCAATGTGTAAATATTAACAATAGTATAACATTCTATCATAACGGGAAAGGAGTGGTGGGAGGTACAGGTTTCCTAATAAATAAAAATCAAGAGAAAAATATTATTAGTTATAAATCATACAGTGAAAGAATATCAAAAATTATTTGGAAGTTACAGTCTAAAGATAGAAAAAGAAGTAGATTAAAAATAATACAAGTGTACGCGCCCACCACAGCCTCTACAGAAGAAGAACTAGAAGAGTATTATGAGCATTTAAAGATGGCCCTAGATGAAGATGTTTGCAAGTATACCATCATAATGGGAGATATGAATGCAAAAATTGGAAAGAATGAAGGTGAAAAAGCAACTGGGATGTTTAGTTATGGAGAAAGAAATGAAAGAGGTAAGCGTCTAGTTGAATTTGCCGAAAGTAATAAGCTATTTATTATGAATACATTTTTTAAGAAAAAAGAATCAAGAAAATGGACTTGGATTAGCCCTGATGGCCAAACTAGGAATGAAATAGATTTCTTTATAATAGACAAAAAGGATATTGTTCAAGATGTTGATGTGGACAACGGAATAAATATTGGTAGCGACCATAGGGCCATCAAAATGATACTGAAACCTAGGATAGTGAAAAAGAAATGGGAATGTAAACCACGATATTTGCGACAAAGTACTCAGATATTAAATAGCAAGAATTATGAAAGTATATTAAAAAAGAATTTGAAAATATATAGAAAGAGGGAAGATTAGGATGTCGAAAAACAGATAAAAGAACTAGAAGAAGCAATAAAGAAAACAACATGTGAAATAACCGAGGCCAGAGAAATCTGCAATAGACGGAAGATACCGAACGAAATAAAGAAACTACTAGAAAGAAGAAGAAGATTAAAAAGAACAGGGAAGGCAAAAGTAGAATTTGCTGAAATATCTAAGCTCATCAGAGTTAAATGGAGAGAATGGTCAAATGAAAAGAAACTTAATGAATTGAAAGAAACAATAGACTCAGGAAAAAGTGTGAAACAGTGCATCAGACAACAGCAAATAGGAACAAGTAAAATGATATCAATAAAGGACGCAAATGGAAGAGTGAGAAGAGAAATAAATGATATAGCAGATGTAATCTGTGAATATTATAAAAATTTATATAGTACAGATGTGGGAGATAAAATAGAAGAAACTTCGTTACAAGAATGTTATACTGAAAATAACTGGGAAGAGGGCTTCCACGATTCTTGGTCTGTTCTAGAGGAAGAAATTCATCATGTAGTACGCAACTTGAAAGAAGGTAAAGCAGGAGGAATCGATGGAATTAAAAACGAAGAGATAAAGGCAGGAGGCAATGTTTTAGTAGGATTACTCTGTAAACTATTTAATACCTGCTTAATAACGAAAACAATACCAGAAATATGGAAGAAAGGAAAATTGATACTGTTGTTTAAAAAGGGGGATAGGCAAGAAATAAAAAACTACAGACCAATAAATCTTCTTTCTGTTATTTACAAAATATTTATGGCTGTAATCACTAACAGAATAGGCGCCACCCTGGAATCAGCCATAACACCAAACCAAACTGGATTCAAAAAAAACCACTCAACAAATGACAACATTTTAGTTATCCAGCAATTGATCAGGAAATCAAAAGACTACAATTTCCCGCTAATCCTGCTCTTCATTGATTTCGAAAAGGCTTTTGACCGTGTGAAAATAGATGTTATACTGAAAACACTGAAAAATCTAGGAATAGAAAAAATATACATGAACATCTTCGAATGTATTTATGGAAAGGCCAAGTTGTTTTTCAAAATTGAAAATACTGGACGAGAAATAGAGATAAAGAGGGGCCTAAGACAAGGCGACGTACCATCTGCAAAAGTCTTCAATGTGATACTGGACGAAGCCTTTAGTAATCTGGAATGGCAGGGGAGAGGAGTAAGAGTAAATGGAGAATGGTTGAATGTCCAGAAATTCGCGGATGATATTGTATTGATAGGGAAGAGCATATTGGAAATAAAAGCTATGTTAGAGGACTTGATTAGAGAGGTAACAAAAGTAGGTTTAGCAATAAATGGCAAGAAAACAAAAATTATGTATTTAAATTGTGACGAAAATACTCAAATACTGAAAATAGGAGATGAAGAGATAGAAAGTACTGATAGTTTTATTTACCTGGGGCAGAAAATCACAAAAGAAGGAGAATGGGAAGAAGTGGTAAGAAGATGTAGCTTAGGATGGTCAGCATTTAATAAATATAAACATCTGTTTCGATCCAAGGTGGAAATAGAGCATAAGGCAAAACTGTTCAAAACATGTGTGCTGCCAACTATTATATATGGTTGTGAAACATGGACCTTAAGTGCAAAAATAATAAAAAAACTAAGAGTGACTGTGAGGTCGATGGCAAGAATAATGATAGCAATAACTAGAAAGGATAAAAAATAGAAACAGTGGATTACAGAACAGTCACTTCTGGTGGATGTCGGTAAAACAGTGGCAGAAAGAAAATGGAACTGGGCAGGACACATAGTAAGAACAAAAGATGAGAGGTAGTCCAAAAAAATTATAGAATGGTATCCCAGGGAAATGAAAAGAAAACGAGGAAGACCATCCCGCACCTGGGAAGAAGAGTTTAGAAAAGTTTGTGGGGGAGTTACTTGGATGAGAGTAGCTAGAGATAGAAGAGAATGGGAAAGGTTGAAAACCGTGTACTCAACAGTGTGGCTATATCGGGACTAATTCAAGTTATTAAAACAAATCAGTGTAAAGTAAATAGGTGATGATAAATTAAAATAGTGTAAAGAGATAATGAGGGAAATAAGAAAAAGTTATAAAAAAATTCAATATATAAGAAATTTAAATGTATCCATTAAATTTAATACTAAATATGATTTGAGTGTAAATAGGAGTAAAAATTAGTTCAATTAAAACAAAACTAAAAAATGTAGATAATAACAGAAAAGAAAAAATTATTTTATTTTGCAAAAAGGGACTTAACTTTTTAATTTCTATTTGTTTACTTTATTGTTTATTTAACACATTTAACTAGATTATTAACAGCACTCTAACCTTTAAAGGTGCCACGGCTTAAAGCCGATTTGTTTATATATTATAATTGTGTAAAAAAAAAAAAAAAGAAAAAAAAAAGTCAATTTGTAAATCAAAACAATAAGTGGCTATTATTATGCAGTTTTCTCCAAAATGGCTTCTACGATTTTCTTTAAACATGGATCATCCACTACACATACAAAGATCTACAATTTTTACTTAGCACATTTCTCCGGGAAAATGCATTTAAGGGCACTTTTCGGGGAGGGGTGCGTGGGTCGTCCTTTAAAGTGCTATTTCAATTTATTACACAATTCTATCAGCTAAATAATATTAATAAAAATTAAATATGTTGTTGAAATTCTGAAGTTTGAAGAAAATCAGAACACCGTAAGTGCGTTTTTTTTTTCTGAAAAGTATTTTTCAGTATTCTGGTATTTTCAAGAAAACGGTTCCAAACCAGTTTTCTTTAAACTAGGAATGTGAACTACGACTTTTATTTGCAATATTTTTCCTGGTGAAATCATTTAAAGGGGCTTTTGGGGATAGGGGTGGGGCTACGTTTTTCTCTAAAGTGCGCTATCATAGTTGATTATACAATTCTATCATCCAAATAAAATTAATTAGAAAATAAATAGATGGCCAAAATTCCGAGTTTCAAGAAAATTAGTAAACCGGAAGTATGCTTTTACTGAACATTTTATTCAGTTTTCGACAAACTCCAAGGAATTGCATCAAATTTGGTACACAAACTATAAAATTGGTCAATTAGGTATAATTTTGAAAACTAGGGCAAGAGAAAGTTGTGTGAGTGTTTCACACCAGGTTTTTTTGTAGGTAAACGGTGACAATGTTGCATAAAACACACGAAACCTCATAAGATACTGCTCTGAATCTATTTATTCTGATTGCTATTCTCTATTATTTCAAAATATTCGTTTTTTTTGTTTTTTTTTTAGAGCATTCCCCTAAACTGGAGCGCTGATTCTTATTAACATCGAAAAAAATTGCTCCAGAATATATTGTTCTCCGGCACGCTTGTTTTAGAGATCCCAATGGTGTGGGTTTATTTATTATATAACAGCCTAACTTAAATATGATCCCGTTTCAATATTATCAGGGGATCAGACAGGAAGTACTGGTCAAAATTCTTAAACTAAAAGTATCACTTTACAAAAGGGACTTTTCAGTTTTATTATTTTTTTTTTTTAAATTTATATGTCATTAAATTTATAAGTCATTATATGCCATTAAATTTATATGTCATTAAACTTATATGTCATTAAATTTATATGTCATATCTCTTTTTCTTATAGTTCTAAAAATAGACGTGATAGGCGCCCAAGCTACATTGGCCATAAATTTTGCCGGGAAATGGTGATAAACATCTTAATCTTTGGCGACTCATCTTGCGTGTTAAATTCATTGGAATTTGGCTAGTTCTTAATTGTATAGATTAAACTATACTACATCGAACTGAAAAATATCTTTTAACATTACATAAAAATGTTAATAATGTTTAATCTCTCACAAGTACTGGACATTCCAGTTTTAAGTAGTTTTAAACTCAGTTCATTAACAAACTACAAACAACTAGAAATAATTGTTGTTACTCTAAAGTAAAGGTGAAACAAATTTAATTATACTTTGAACAAATTTTAAATTAATTATACTTTTTTCCCCTTATTTAAAACTCGTTCAATTATTCAACGGGATAAGAAAGGTAGAAGTTTAAAGTCTTCCTATTATACTAATAACTATAGTAAATACTTGTTTATATATATATAAACAACAACATACCGGGGGACCCGAAAGATATTCTGTAAGTCTAACGTCTCTCAGTCCTGTCTTTAATTAAAGTTACCCAATTACCAGAGCAACATGTCACAAGATTTCCTAATTTAACTTTGAATTCTAAACTCTTGTATACCTGTTGACTCCTCACACAAGTTTATTTGGTGTGGGATAGGCTTTAAGGATTAGGGTGATTGTTTTTGGGAAGGGGGGAGATCACATTTATAGAGGCAATATAATTTCTATTTAATAGCAATTATGAAGTTAATAGTTAGTTAACATTGACTTATTCTATTTTATTCAAACTAGTTGTAAATTTATGTCTTCCACAATAGATCCACACGGAATGGAAGCTTTACTAAGAGATTTCTTAATGCATTTTCAATTTCCATTGTCTAAAAAGAAAGTTGCAAGTAAGCCATTTACAAATCCGTCAAAGACTACTAATTTCTCACAAAAGTTAGACTGTTGTAGCCTTTATATTCGATTAGCTGCATCATGTTTGCAAAAATCTTCTTTATATCAACATAATAAATTTGCAGGGAACAGAACACAAAAGTAACGTCCTTCATTCTACGGTAGGTGACTCTCTCTCTTTGAAAAATCCTTGTGACAACGACATCTTCTTCTTATGAAGAAGAAGGAAATTCCATTTTTTTTTTTATGCTTGGGTTCGGATGATAATGCGAACGGTCACAGATCAAGCGAATTCTTTGAAAAACTGAATATTGACGGGCGTTTAATGATCAGGCCGATTATTCCATCTGAACAAATAGAAAATTAATGGGAAAACGTTAGAAAGCGAAAGTCTAAAGAGTCGAAGAGTGATATTATTTTGAAAACTGCACTGGAAGAGTGGGGGAATATCACTCTAGAATAGGGGATCTGTAATTTCGATAGGAAGTATATGTTAGCTATAGTCGATGTGTAAGGGTGTTGTGAGGAGATGTTGGTTGTTGATGATGAAAGATAAACACCTTAAGATTTGGTTTAAGATATATAATTGATATATATATGTATATGACTGTATAGCAAAGACTTTACACTTTAGAGTTTAGAACCTAACTGAACTGACAGACTGACGTGGCTAAACGATATGTACGGAGTGTGAATTAACAGAATGATGTCTGACGTGTAAGACTGAATTGAACAGAATCACTCTCTGACTGGCTCTCTCGTATATATATATATATATATATATACACTCGCCGAGCCTCTCCTCTCTGTGCGAGAGGGGCTGTTTCTCTCCGCTAGAGTGGATGAGTGGTGGGGGTTCAGTGGTTCACTAAGACCACTACAGATGCAATGCAAAAAAAAAAAAATCACTTTCTCCACTTGATGATTGCTATTAGAGAGGAGCTTCCAATGGCGAAGAATCGACTGCATTCTGTTGCATCCACTAACCGGATATGTAACGAATATTTATTCTGATTGTTTGCATTAGTAAAATTTTAGCGTTATTGGTAATATTAGACATATTTGACTTGACAAAATGTAACAAAATTAATTGTGCAATGCAAATCAACAAATGTGCCATATTTGCACATTTACTTCAAAGAGGTGTTAGGAACTGAAATAAGGGAAGGGAATAGCTAAGTGGTTAGCGAAAAGGGAATAGCTAAGTGGTTAGCGTACTAGACTCCCATGCGGTGGACCCGGGTTCGAGTCCAGCTGTACTAGCTACCCTTAGATTTTTTCTTCCCAGGAGCTTCTACAGCTCACTGTCCGGTGATGGACAGTGTTGTCTGTAACAAGAGAACACTGTCCGGCACTGCCCTGAGAAGGCTCCGAGTGCCAATGACCATGTATTTTGATACGCCTTAAATTAAAAAATAAAAATAAATAAAGGTGATTTATTGTATCAATAATTTTATTAATTGTAAAATAATCGAGCACAGTCTTAACATCAAAGTATTTGATCATAATAGTATGATTCAATTCTGAAACTGAAAAAATAGGGGTTTATCCATTTGATGGTTTTCTCCATTATATCATGGATATGTAGACGAATCGGAGGGCTCCTGTTTTCGATTCTAGACCAGTGCTTCTTTCGGATATTTTCATCTCAGGAGCCTCGGCAGCTCAGTTTCTGGTTATTGGCCAGTATTGTATAAAATTAGACACTGCCAAAAGGTTTGCAGTACAACGGAGAAAACTCCGGGCGCCAATGACCATAAATGTTGACGCATTAAAAAAAAAAAAATTAAAGAAACTTCTCTTAGTCTGTGACTGTTCACAACAGAAGTATGGTTGTCTCAAAGTAAATGTATGTGAGAATCTGTGATGGGGTAAGGTAGAGTTTGCCTGCGATAGCGCTAAACCCCTACTCGTCTACAAATCAACTAGCTCTGCAAACCTATTGTATTACCGATTTCGCTACGGGAAGATAGATTATTTGCTGATATCCAAGAAACTATTGCGATCGCAAATAACCGTTCTAGGTACTCTGCGAAACATGTTTTTAGCAAATGGTCTCTCTGTATGTAAGTGTGTGTGTGAACAAAATATCTAAAAAAAAAAACATTGAAGGCACAAAAGAAACAGTTAGTTGAGCCAGAGATGCCTGCCTACCCCTATCACAAATCGCAGGAACCGCAAACTTGGTATACCGTTTGGGTAACTACCATTGCATCTGACACGAAGGTTTCGGGCAAAATCCATCAACCGGAGGTGGCACAACTTTACTGAATTGTTTTACATTTTTTCTTGATTTTCTCTGAAAACTGCTCCATTTTTTTTTTTTTAAACTTTATACGCACGCACTAATTACACACACACACACATATATATCACTTTTATTTGTAAGGTTTTCCCGGGACGTTTTTGCTGGGAATAATTAATGTAAAGCTTTCCTCTACCGTGAACTTCTCAAAGACATACAAACATACTTCAATTTTTAAAAATGTGGGTGTGTCCACAATACTGGGTAACATCTGATATTTTATCCATCGTAGCATGCATAATTGATTTTGTTCCTGACCAGGTTCGGATTTTCATCCATCTTCAGAGCTGCTAATTCACCAAGTTCGTGTAGAGAGTTCCACTTCAACGTAATGTTTCTGTTACACTCACACATGTTGGTTGTATATTGTAATGTGTACATCTTTGGAAGAATTAATAAAATACATAATTTGTATCGAAATATATTCTAGTTAAATATTTTATGATTGTAAATTAACGATGTATATATTTATAAATTTGGGTTTTTTTGAAGATTGGAAGGCACAAAAGAAACAGTTAGTTGAGCCAGAGATGCCTACACCCCTATCACAAATTTATTTATGACAAAGAGAATTTCCCTCTTTTCACTTTCTCCGGGGTGGAAGTAGAATATTTAAGGTGGACCCTCTTAGGGAAGGGGGTCAGTTCAAAATTTGTACCACAAAAAGAGTGAAGTCCGTCATTAGAAAAGGCCATGTTTCTGTAGTGAGTGGTGCAAGTGCTCCGAGAAACCCAACCTTCTTCAACTTAGAATATATGTAATATCTGTAAGTTTTATAAAAAGCAATTTCTTCTAAAGGACAGGACACTTATGTTGTTATAATCACAATACTGTATTTATTTATTTTTGACATATGTTGTTTATTTTAATTATATATTTAGAATCTATATATTTAGTTGTTTTTTTCATCCTCTCTCCAAGTTCTGTATAAACACAGACCTCACGAGATCCGTTTAGAGAAGATTTAAATTATAAATTATAATTATTTAATTATTAATTAAATTTACCCCCCAATAAATCATATTACAACATATGTGGGGAGATTATAAGGTTATGTTACTATAATTTATAATATAATATACTATAGTTGTTGTGGTGGTTGGTACCGCAGAGCTAGAAAGCATCAGAGATATTTTCCGTAGTAGCCTGCTTCATTTTTATGGTCATCGACCGGTTTCGGGGGGTTCGCCCATCTTCAGGATGTGTTTGTCAGACAGTGTGATAACACAGACTTGCATAGAGCAAATTCTGTTTATAAACTTAGTTTATATAAAGTGTATAAACTGAATTTGCTCTGTGCAAGTCTGTGTTATCACACTGTCTGACAAACGCATCCTGAAGATGGGCGAACCCCTCGAAACCGGTCGATGACCATAAAAATGAAGCAGGCTATCACGGAAAATATCTCTAATAATATATTATAATTTATAATAATTCCATTTTGTCAAGAAACACACACACACATATTAAGATAACCTTATAAACTCCCCACATATGTACAACCAATAAATGTCAGTGTAACAGAAACATTACATACGAAGTGAACTCTCTACACGAACTTGGTGAATTAACTCTGACGATTGATGAAAATCCGAAACCGTTCAGGGAACAAAATCAATATGCATACTACGACGGATAAAATACCAGATAACTTCAATTTGCTAAAAAAATATTTTTGCATACCCGGGGTGGGAGACTTCATATACGTATTTCCGAAAAACTTATTTTGGTTATTATTTCATTTCCGGAATCCAGCCGACAAAAGAATAAGTTTTAAGGAGAAAAAAAAACGACTGACAAACGCATATAACGTCAACAAATGAAATTTCAAATGTTTACCCAAGGCCCCATATCTGGCCCTGCTCTCTTTTGTCTACAATAAAATCATATAAAAAAAACAATTAAAAAAAAAAAAACCAACACCGGAAGTTGTCATCCAGGATTCATTCTTACACAATAGCAATTAAAAAAAAAAAAAAGAAATAATAAAACTTGTTATAAAACAAATGTATATCTGTTAAAAACAGTTCTTTGTCTGTATAAAACACTTTAGAAAACATCAATGTAAACATACACAAACATACGATGGAAAAGCAGAAATTTAATACACGTAACATTTTGTAGCCCCTCCCCCTATTCACCAATTTTTTGATATGGCGCATTTTTTTTTCAACTTCAACACCAAAACTTTTATTATGTTTTTTGTGTTACATTCTGTGTGAAATGAAGAAAATAATAGCATTATAAATTGATTTTAAATTTTAAGACAATGTTTCTATTGTTTCTGTTGTTTTTGTTTTTTTTTTACCTTGCCCCCCCCCTGAATGTAATTTTTTTTGTTTGTTAATGCAGATTAAAACAGAAAATTTTTCGTAGAACAATATAAAACATTGTGGTGTAAAATAAAAGTCGGTAGTTGATTTATTATTTTTTTTATTTCCTTTGTTTTTAAGTCATGATGGAAATCACTACCATAATTAAAATACGATATTAATTTTTATTGCATCCTAATATTTGTCTAGCCTTGTATTTTTTTTTATTCCAATTATCGTACGATTTTTAAACACGAATATAAAACATTATTCGAAAAATATTATTATTCAAGAAAAAAAATAAAATAAAATAAAAACACTCTCACGACTTTACTGTGTAATAGTGAATTTTCTTCAAACTTATAATAAATACGTATTAGTGTTTAAAATTGTCGGTATTTTTATGGAGAAAATTATTTAAAAAAAAAAGAAGACTGAAAACTACTTTCAGTAAAGCACATTTCCGGTCAAACTTATATGAATTTTCTTCAAACTTATAATTCGTAGTAGTGTTTAAAATTGTCGGTATTTTTATGGAGAAAATTATTTAAAAAAAAAAGAAGACTGAAAACTACTTTCAGTAAAGCACATTTCCGGTCATCTGGAAATATTTTCAAATTCAAGATTTCGACAAAATATTTAATTTGAATTAATATTATTTAGATGATAGCATTCTGTGACAACTGAAGTAGCATTTTACGAGAAACAAGAAGAAATAAAGGGAAGGGATTATAGCTCAGTGATAGCGATGGACTGGCGACGCGGAGATCACGGGTTCGAATCCAGCTGTGCTATCCTTAGATTTTTTCTCCCTAGGAGCCCCTACAGCTCACTGTCCGGTGATGGCCAGTGTTGTCTGCAACGGGAGAACACTGTCCGGAGGCCGGCAGTGCACTGAGAGGGCTCCGGGCGCAAATGCCACAACTTCTTTTTTTTGAAACATTTCTCTGGGAAAATTCATTTTAGAGGCACTTTTGAGAGCAGGTGGGGTTATTATGGTTTTTCGTAAAATGCTACTTCCAGTTATCACAGAATTCTATCATTTAAATAATATTAATTAAAATTAAATATGTTGTCGAAATCTTGAGTTTGAAGAAATTTCCGGATGACCGGAAATGTGCTTTACTGAAAGTAGTTTTCAGCCTTTTTTTGTTGTTTTTTTTTACAGGAAGTAACTCATGCTTCCTTTAATAACTATTTATTAGTATAAGCCTTCTTGGTTTGCCTGTACCATACATCCACTTGAGATGTAATCCTAAATTTATTCATACTTTGTCCCAAATCTGCCTAATGAGCAAAATCAAACCTAGAATTTATCTAACTGGAGCTGTTCGTAGCTTCAATCCGGACACTGTTTTTCCTTTATATAACTGTTTTAAAGATGAATTTCCACATTTATTGTTAACATGTAGTGTATTGTCTATATTTAGGGATACTTATTTAAGAAGTTATTTGCGCACGAATTTAAATTTTCAAGACCAAGTAGAAGATCTTCTTTTTGTTGACAATTTAAATAAATTAAAAATTATATATTTCTAGGTTTGTAATGCATTATGATGGCTAACAGCTATCTTAGTGGGTTCGTATTTTTTGTTTGTTTTTGTTTATACATAGATTTGATTGTTTTTCTTTCTTTTTATTTACCTAGTTACTCTCCCCAGGTGGTAATTATTTGTAAATATATTATACAACTGCATTATAGAACTTGTATTGAGTGTTATATATTTATATATACATATAGTAATCTGTAATCGAGACCAACTGTTGCTATGAATTGTATACAATTTAAAAGCAATAAATAAATAATAACAATAAATAAAATCATTGGAGCCTTTTTCAAGAAATATCAGAAAAAACTGAAAAAAAAAAAAAAAATTCTGTAAAGTGGTAGTTCCGGTTGATTTTATTTTGCCCGAAACCTTCGTGTCTGACGCGGTGGTAATACCTAAACGGAATACCAAGTTCGAGCTTCCTGCTATTTTTCCTTTTTTGAGGATATTCTTTTCACACACATCGATATATATACACACACACACACACATACATACATACACAGACCCTATTTTCAAAACCTCACCCTTCCATCAAAAGTGCCCTTAAATGATTTTTTCCTAGAGAAATGTTTGAAATAAAAGTTGTAGATCTTTGTATGTATAGTTGATATAGATTTTTGAGAAAATTGCTAGGAAAAAAAAAAACATTCAGTAGAGTGGTATTTCCGGTTGAGGAATTTTGACCACTGACCTAGTGTCGGATCCCATGGTGATAACTAAACGGAATATCAAGTTTTGAACTTTCCACGATTTTTCGTTTTTGAGCTATGCTGTTCACATGTATATATATATATATATATATATATATAAAAATTCAGCGTCCGTATGTTTGTGGCCGCAAAACTCGAAAAGTAGTCGATAGATTGATTTGCAATTTTTACACAACGTTGTATTTCAATATAAGAGTGTTTATATATAATTTTTACTCCGAAGTTCCCAAGGAAACGGTAAATTCCGAGCATTTCGCGAGGTTGGCAGAAATAAACAGACTCAGACGCGTTACGTTGGTGGCGCGCTCTCTGAACATGTTTATATAGATAGATAGATAGATAGATAAATAGATACATACATATATACATACATAGATGGATAGATAGATAGATAGATAGTTCTATCTATGTATGTATCTATCTATCTATCCACGAATACCACTCATTCCGACAGATATGGCGTTCGAGATCAAACGACTTCAATTTCCAATACGCTTTGAGATCGCTATGATTATCAATAAAGCGCAAGGACAATCTTTGCAAGTGGGCGGTTTGACCTTAGAAAAACGAATGCCTCTCTCATGGACAATTATATGTCGCATGCTCCAGAGTCTATAAATCATCTGATCTATATGTTTATGCAGAAAAAGTGTAGTTCATTCACTTGCTTTGCATTAAAAAAAAAAAAAAATTCAGTTAAAAACATTTTTTCTTTCTTTCCTTTCAGTTCACAGCAACGCAAAGTAGGGTATTAAACTGAATGATGTGTTTTCTTGCTGAATCTATGTTAACTATCCATACTTTTATTCACTTCCCAAATAATTAATATCAGACTGAGCCACAGCGAAGCATGGCTGGGTTTAGCTTGTATATATATATCATTTTCTAAAAACCACTTTTTTGGGCACAGGTAACCTCAAAACGGATATTTCCGGTGAAAACTCGATATTGAAAATTTGACACAATTAAATACTTCCTCTTACTAGGAGTAAGAGAAAGTAATAACAGAATGTTAAAAAAAAATATTGATTAAAGGGACTCCCTGGGAAGTTCGAGATATTCTTATATTTAGATGAGAATATGCTTTGAGGCCGTTTTTTTTTTTTTTTATCTTACTCCCAGTAAGAGAAGAGGGAAGTATTGCGATCATACCAGATTTTTGAAATTGACTTTTCATCGGAATAACATGTTTTGAGGTCCCTTGAGTACCTGCAGATAAAATCATTTTGAAGCGAATGTTTTTTTTTATATTTATGCGCGTGTTTTTTGTGAACATAATATCTTTAAAAAAAAAAAAAAAAAAAATGCGCGGGAAACTCAATTTGCTATTCCGTTTAGGCACTACAACCGCTGCTGACACAAAATTTGTAGGCAAAATCCATCAACCGGAGGTGCTAGTTTACTGTATAGTATTTTCAGTTCTTTACGACTGACTATTTTGAAAATAGTTTTCCCGGGAAAATTGATTCTTTGAGAGGTTCTGCGAGAACAGTAGCTTTTCCTTAAAAGTTCCACTTAAGTACAATGCTCCCACCTATATAATATTAATATTCTAAGAAAATCGGAAAAATCGGTTTCTCGAAAACGAATATAAAGGTTTTCTTTTAAAGTTGGAATATTAATTGCGCAGTTATAAAACCTATCACTTTCATTTATAATTTTTTTTTTCTCTGGAGGTTAAAATTTTAAATTTGTTTGTTCAATATTAAGTTTTCTTTCAACAATGGAACAATTTTTGACTAGTACATTCTATTTATTTTATGGTAGTAAAGTTCGGAATTCATGGAATGTCCATCCATGGAACGAATTCGTGATAAATTACTCCTTCATACTTCTAGACAACTTACAACAATGATTTTTTTCCTCAAAATTGCCCTTTTGCGCCAAATGGAAATGCATTCTTGCACTACCTTTCTCAGGATTTTACCAGTAAATCCATTTTTCATCATATATCATTATTGTTTTGAAGAAGCACATGTCAAATTGGATTTAAAAGAAGTTTGCAAATATCTATTCTCCTGGCACCAGCCCATAACTCCTTTTTTTTTGTCATTCTAGTACGTTGATGGCGGATAAAACGATATCTTTGGACAGTACCACTTTAGCAGCTAGTGGCCGAGTACTTGGGGTTGAATTTTTACACGTCACCTTCCCAAAAAGCCTCATCAACATCACATGTTGGCCTTCCTGATCTGTCTTTCTGAAAATGGCCACTATCACCATTATTCAATTTTTGAAACCTCCAGCGAGCAGTATACTACTGATCAAGGATATCTTCCTTTTCGATTTCACCTAATGCATAGCTTTAGCAGTGTAAAGGTGTTGTGAGGAGATGTTGGTTGTAGATGATGAAAGATAAACACCTTAAAATTTGGTTTAAGATATATAATTGATATATATATATATATGTATATGACTGTATACCAAAGACTTTACACTTTAGAGTTTAGAACCTAACTGAACTGACAGACTGACGTGGCTAAACGATATGTACGGAGTGTGAATTAACAGAATGATGTCTGACGTGTAAGACTGAATTGAACAGAATTGACCCTCTGACTGTCTCTCTCGTATATATATACACTCGCCGAGCCTCTCCTCTCTGTGCGAGAGTGACTGTTTCTCCCCGCTAGAGTGGATGAGTGGTGGGGGTTCAGTGGTTCACTAAGACTACTACAGCAGCTATGATGTAAAATTACTAATATATCGTAATAAGTTTTCTAAAAAAAAAAAAAACACTCACAATTGAACTGCCCATTTGTATGGGACATAATATTTATAGACACACACTCTTCAGATTCCAAAGATTAATATAGTATCTTGTTTGTAAACATCAGATGTAACTGGAGGGGTTTAAAAATCTAAAGAATTTCTTTAGCTACAAAATGACCATTTTTTATTTTTTATACAGCCTATTATTACATTTCCCGTGATTAATTATAGTAGACGTCTTTAATTACTTTCCTTACACAAAGAAATAGACGATATTACAAAAATAATTTATGATATTAATTAAAATTTTCCTCAGTTACCATAAATATTTTGTTAGCTATATATACTAGAAAACGAAATGATTTAAAACTGTTTTATCTGAAAGTAGGCAGCATGTAAGTGACTCCTTTTTAGCTGAGAAAGTATATTTTTAAAAAGGTCTAGGGGAAGTTATGTTGGACCAAAAAAACTGGACTCCTTTGAAACATTGGCCACCTAAATGGAACTTGTCTACTTACTTTCTTTTTCGCACTCTCCCTGCTGTTTCCCTTCTTTTTTTATGCCTCACAAATCTTTTTACAGCACTTATTATCCGTTTTTTGTTTTTGTTTTTACCATTCCCATATATTTCCTATATAAATAATTCCGAAAAATATAATAAATAAATTACTGCGAAATATTTTAATTAATACTTTTATTACCCTTTTATTACCAATACCGTATTTCTTCTTTAACTGCATGCTCTAAATTATGCTTGAAAACTTTTATTTTCGATTATTCTTACAGTATCAGATTATCAGATTATCTTCTAGGGTAGATTGGTTAACCCTCAAGCACATACCTTCTAAATAATAACACAAGTGTTGTCAACCCCCCCAAACGTTTCCCATAATAACTCGTGTTTTTTAAACTGGATACCATTGAAATCACTTTCACCTGCTTCTATAACTCCTTTGGAAAATACTCAACCTGTTTTTGAACATTTTAAGTCACTTGGAAGGATAAAAAAAAAAAAAAAGTAATGAAAAAATGAAAATGAATCCTATCAAGAAAACTATTTTATTATACTTTAAATTAATATTTAAAAAAAGATGATAATTAAACAAAAAACACATAGTTTTAGGGTTTATTAATTTAGGGTTTATTTTTCTTATTCCGACCAGTTTGCGTTACCTTCACATTCGGCATATATATTTTTCATATGCCCTAAACACATAAATTTTTCACTGAGGTGGTGGGCATCATTGAATGCTGCCGCCACCTGGTGGGGGAGTGGCAGGGAGAGTTCAAGGAAGTGCGGATTTTCTCGGATAGCCAAGCCGCACTAAGGGCTTTGAGTAAGCCTTGGTGGAGTTCGAAATTAGTGGGAGAATGTCGGAGGAAGCTCAACGCTTTGGCTCGGAGGGGTAAGGTGCATCTCTATTGGATACCCGGACATGCGGGAATAGAGGGCAATGAGAGGGCGGATCGGCTGGCCAGGGAGGGATCATCATTACCATTTTGTGGTCCTGAACCAGCCCTGGCCGTTACAAAGACGTTTCGCGACAAACAGATTAGACTTTGGGAGACGAGAGCTTTGGAGAAACGCTGGGGGGACACGCAGGGGTGCCTCCAAGCTAAAAGATTTATAAAGGCAGGTAAGCAGAGAATTTCGGAGTATCTCCTGTCTCTTAGTAGGACGGGTTTGAGGACCTTGGTAGGAATAGTGACTGGACACACTTGGTCCAGTCACTTATCTTTTCTAAAGCTACACGCTTAGTGTGTACCAATAGAGACTTTCTTAACGTAATAACCCGTTTCTTAGGGCCCATGCAGCATCCTTTGATCATAAGGAAATCATTATTAACTTCACCATAATGAGGAAAGCCACCCATGGGTGTAATAGACTTATCTGATAAATCATAATCTGTAGATGCGTTATTCTTGATCACCTTTCCATCCTTTGTATGGATTCCTTGTCCAATACGATAAATCTTCTTGTTGATTTCAGTTCTATGATGATATCCTTTCTGGCCAGCCCTGGCTACAGTGAACTGGACTCTACTCGGATGCCAAGCTCCAATGCAGGCTACTTTCCTCAAACCTTTGTGAGTCTTACGAGGTAATTTTTTTGTATGCCAACGAGATGTAACTCCTTTAAATCCTTTTCCTTTTGTAACGCCAATACAATCAATCATCTCATCTGGACCAAAAACTGAAGAAACTGGTACAGGTTTCTCTAAATGTTCTTTTACCCATGCAACTTTATCAGCAATAGTACCACCATTCAATTGGATTTCCATTATATGCGCTTTCTTTTGACGTTGTTTCAACAATTTCATCTGTGTATGGGCAATAACACGGATCACTTTACAATATTTAATCATTTTGATAAAATCTTTTTCAATCTGTTTCTTGCCAAGTGGATCACTCCATTTCTTGCTAGCCTTGACCCAAGTGTGTCCAGTCACTTGTTTAACATAGGAAAGACGCGGAGTCCCATTTGTCAGAACTGTGATGACGGAGTTAGGGAAACGGTGTATCACTACTTATGTCAGTGTCCCCGTTTCGCTGGAACTAGGTTTCGTATATTTGGGAGGACACCACTCTCGCAGGATTGTCTAGGCGAGTTGGAGTATAGGGATATCTTGAGATATTGTAGATTAACCGGCAAGTTACCGGGGGAGACTAATTAAGGGGTTACGGGGGGTATCGGGGGGATAAGAGCCATATAGGCTTAGGTCCCGCGCCTTTGGGCACCCGTTTCCGATAATAAATAAATTTTCACACCTGCAACACTTGGATTTGGTTTTTCTGTCGGCTTTTCTTGGACATATCACACATCTACCACTATGCCGACCATAAATATAAATTGATTATAAAAAAAGAAAAATTAAATATAATAAAAAGTTACAGAAAGAACCAAAAAAGAAAATTTAAACTTCAAAAAAAAATTGTTACTTAATTACATACGTGGGGTGCTCACAATATCCCAGCGAATATTTCACTTTACCGTGTTTTTTAAAAGAATGCTAACTTCACAACAAAGGCTCTAAATGAGTTGCGATAGGCTCGTAGGAAGGTAGTGAAATCATGAGCAGTGTAGTCAACTCACAATATAAAAAAAAATACAATTTTATCGGAGTGGGGTGTTGTGAACACCCCAGGTATGTGGTTAAGGGTTAAAATTGGGTCCGTCTCGTGTGCCACTTAATAATTACATGCGGTATTACATGGACGGTAGATCTGGTAGATATGGAGTCCCGGGATATTATTTTGAAACAGGAGATTACTTGGCAATATCTCTTGGTGAATGGACCATTGTTTTCCAGTCTAAGGTTTATGCTAATATTGGTTGTATTTTGAATTAGCGGGTGTGTAGCAATAACTTGAAAGATGTTTGGTCCGTTCGCACAGTCAAGCTGCGTTGAAGGTGCTAAGTCTTCACTTCCAAGTTGGTTTAGAATATTTTAGAAGACTGAAAGAAGTATGTACCCCGTTGAAGTATGTACTTATAGTCTGGGTATCAAGTCATATGGGAATTTTTGGGGATGAGGAACTGATAGTTGTTGTGGTGGTTGGTTCTGCAGAGCTGGAAAGTATCTGAGACATTTTCCGTGGTAACCTTTCATTATGGTTTTAAATGACCACAAAATGAAAAGCAGGCACCACGGAAAATGTCTGTGAGGAAGTGATAAGTTTATCAAATTAGGCGCCTTTCTCTCTTTCATTGGTCCTGAACCAGATGTTGGTGTGCTTTTAGGAACACATCTGGTCAAGCTTCCAGTCTTGGATAGTTTCACACCATTCACATGGTGTGTTCAGTGGGTTTCGGCATCCTGTTTGGATTGCTTACTAGGCATTATGGTTTTAAAGAGAGACCTCTAAGCAATGGGGCTCATGCCAGACCTCTTTTGTGGAGTTTATGAGACAGAGGAAGAAACACCAATCCCATCTTATGACAGATTGTTTGGGCTGTGAGGAAATTAGGTTCAGGATCTTTGGCCGGCACAGGGTGTCTGTGGAAAAGCTTAGGCTATTTCTCTTTAAGGTTATGGTCCGATTTGTTTGAACTGCGGTAAATCTTCGATGGTTTAGACACGAATCTGGGGCACTATTTTTTATTACTTCTTTCACACGATCGTGTGAAATTTTCGAAATTGAGTTTCTACCGGATGTCCATATTTTGAGTTCCTCTAATTACGAAAAATATGCTTTTAACGAATGACTGGTCTTTGTGTATGTATGTGTATGAATAAAATGTCTCAAAGTGGGAAAAAATCATGTTTTTTGATAAGAGAAATTGATTATGTATGTTTATTTATTTGAGTATGTATTTATTTTTGAAAAACAACACATAAAAAGAAAAAGTGCAGAAAGCTCAAACTTGCATATTCTATTTGGATATCACTAGGGAATCTAACAGAAAGTTTCGGACAAAATTCCTTAGCCGGAATGATTTTAATTAATATATTTTTTCTAATCAATTTTTTCAAATTCTCAAATATGGCTTCAACGGTTTTCTTTGAACTTTTTAATAATTAATATTTGAAAAAATATTCCACTTTATGGGCGAATTTGAATGACATTTTGTGAAATGCCAATAAAATTCCTACAAAACTATCCTGGCAATCCTTTGTGTGTAAACCACCTTGAAATAGTTTAGACTAGACTTACGTACCTGCTACTTACCAATCGGTTTTGGTGAGCAGAGGCGAATAGCAAACATAGCTAACTATACAATATCTAAATTAATGCGCACTATAATCCCCATATTTAATCGAAAATTCAAAACTCATTGCCACAACAGAACTTATCTTAACAATCCAAGCTTCTAATGTACATTAATACTATGTTGGGTAAAAGTATATTATAGTACAGAAGTGGTGCTGTAGAGGAAAGCTCAATATTACTGTTCCCTCACAAATCCCCCCCCCCAAAATCAATTTTCCCGAGAAAATGTTTCAAATAAAAGTTATTTTTGAGAAACTCGTTAAAAAAACAGAAATATCTCCTTCAGTAAAGTCGCACTCAAACTTGGGGTCGATAGAGTTTACCCCAAAAAATCTTCGCGACATTTTGAGTAGCTTTATTTTTACAGTATTAGATTATCTTCTACGGTAAATTGGTTAAAATTGTGGCCGTCTTGTGTGCTACCTAATAATTACATGCGGTTTCCCAATAATTACATGGACGTTTCCAAAATTGAATGGTAGATCTAGAGCTCCGGTGTATTATTTTGAGACAGGAGATTATTTGGCAATATCTCTTGGTGAATGGACCATTGTTTTCTAGCCTGAGGTTTATGCTATTCTTTGTTGTATTTTGAATTAGCAGGTATGTAACAATAACTTAAAAGATGCTCATTGGGGATCCGGACAGGGCTATTAGTGAGATGCTGCTATGTCTTTCCAGGGACCTCTTTCACTATTTCTTTCTGGTTGGATCATTTACTGGGCATTGTGGTTTAAGGAGAGACCTCTGAGCAATGGGGCCTATACCAGACCCTTTTTGAGGAGTCTGGTGGTAGTAGCATGTTGAGGAAGAGAAGATGCGGTGATAGTACCGTACCTAAACGGAATACCAAGTTTAGCTCCCTTTGAGTTTTCGTTTTTGATAGATTTTGTTGGCATATACAAACATACACCTACTGACGAACTTTTAAAATAAATTTTTTGGTGTTCAGGATGTTCATTTCATTATTTGTAGGGTATCCACTAAGTTACGAAAGATTGACACGAATGTCATTTTGGGTTCAGCTATAAAGTTTTTTCTTCGGGTTAGTTGTTGCTTGATTACTAGACAACATAATGGATAATTGTAAAAATAAAACCAGTAGAAAGGGTGGGGTTCTAATTTCATTCTCCATCTTCTTATAAGTTGCTCCATCCAGGAGCGGGACTTAATTTTCTTCACATGCATGTGTATTTGGTCGATGGATAAAGAGGCAGTCGTACGGGGGAAGACGGGGCCCTTAATTTTCCTTCCCTTCATGTGGTTTGGCTATTTGAGTGACGAGGTGTCTTCCCTCCCATTACTTTGTCGCACAAAGTTGCAGCCTTATTTTGTTCTGGATTACCTTTAGCGCGGTTGCAACCCGAAAACCTGTACACGAATTCCTCTTCAGTTACTGTTATAGCAGTAAAATAAAGTAACAAAGTCATAAATTTGTTGACTTAAAAAAGAAAAAAAAGTTACTTTAAGTAAAATTGCAAAATGTTGGAAATAAAGGAGTTAGAAGAGATGTAAAAGGAAGATAAATAGCCACATAAAAAAATCACTTAAATTTGTTATTCTGCTTGTTAGATCTTTAACTTATTTGTCAGATAATTTATTTAGTTGCGGGGTAACAGTAGAAGGGTAAAAGTACAGAAAGGAATAAAAGAAGTAAAGTAATGTTTACACACTGAGCACCTCTCCTACCCCTGGGGTTCTTCTGGAGTATTTTTATTTGTTTTTATTATTACAATATATTTGCGGTGTTGTTGATATTGGTATAGACAGTAGGTGGAGTGTGGTGTGACTCACTGTAAGGAACTTGTGATATATATGTGTATTGTAGAAGGCTCAATGAGAGAGTGTGTGTGTGCTTTGCTTGGTGGCCTATTTATTTACTCTTTCTCGTTGCTATAAGGGGGAAGTACTGTAGTCGTGTCGTCTGTCAACTATATTTTTTTTCGAAATTGAATTTTCACCGGAAATATAGAGGGGTTCGAAGCCCCCTTTCTAACAAAAACAAATCTGGTGTTAAAAAATCATAAGATTTTCCATTAATCTAATTAATAAATTCAAGTATTTTATTGGCCGTTGATATGATGATGTTATGAAGAAATTTCGTGAGTATCGGTCAAGAAAGAAACAAACAATTATGCCAACGTTTCGAGAGAGTTTCTTGTCTTTATCAAAGCTTTAATCTAAAATACAATACAATTAAAAGTCACAATGCATGAATAGTAAAAGACAAAATAATATTAAAAAAAAAATTTTTTTGTATTACAACACTTTTTATAGAAGAGAAACATAAAAATTAAAAGTTACTAGAGTAACTTGTATCTTTCTTGACCGATCCTTATCAAATTTCCTACCGAGCAGAGGCGAATGAGACTGTGACCCCTCATCCCCACCCCGGTTCGGTAACTCGATCTGGTATACAGACGGATCCAAAACTCCATCTGGGGTCTGAGCTGGGGTCTACGGAGACAGGCCTAAAGTTAAGATCAAGACGCTACGATCTTTATAAGACAAGGCATAGTGGGTAGAAGATTGGCCATATAATCCGACAGTCAGGCAGCCCTGAAGGCACTTTCTTCACACCAAATAGTCTCAAGACTGATGTGGGATAGCCTACTTGCCCTAACCGAGGTGGGTACTCGGAATAAACTGACACTCGCTTGGGTGCCGGGACATGCGGGGTTTCTGGGCAATGAAAGGGTGGATGCCCTAGCGAGGGAGGGGTCGCAGGATACCTTTATAGGCCCGAAACTTTCTACGGCTTGTCCAGGACCCTTATTCAAACTTCTATCAAAGGTTGGATAGAAGAACAGCGTCTGCGTTGGTGGGAGAGGGCAGCAGGACAGAGGCAGGCAAAGCTCTTTATCAAGAGACATTTGCCTAAATTTACCAGAGATCTACTGAGCCATACCAGAAGGGATATAAGGCTAATTGTGGGTCTACTAACAGGGCATTGTAGGCTGAACAGACACATGCACCATCTACAACTTGCAGATAGTGTGGTATGTCGATTCTGCAAGGCAGAAGAAGAAACCCTTTGTGAGTGTGCCAGCCTGGCGAGGATAAGATTGCTGAAAGGCAATCCCGAAGCTATGAGCTTTATGACGGAGCCGCTCTCAGCTTTGCTAGGATTGATTAGGAGGCAAAGCTGGGGGTTGTGCTATAATTTAAGGGGATCCACAATAGACCTCGTCTTGTAGGTTGCAGTGGAATGAGGCTCGCTCCCTCGTTACTAATCTAATCTACCAAATATCTTGATAACATTTAATTAATTAAAATTTAATCAAGAATTTTTTTCTTTAAAATTGCAGCGTTACTATGGTTAAGTTGAGGCTGGCCATAAATTTGGTGGTGGGGATTTTACCTGTATACCTTCGGGACCTTATATGGGGAACGCTCTATGTCAAAACTAAGAAACCTTGTGAAATTTAAATTTAAACTAACTGACAGAACTCTAATATTTCTCTAAAATCAATTTTTTTTCTCACAAAAATATTTCAAATAAAAATGATACGTTTTTTACTTTTTATCTATGCAGCAAGCATTCCAAGTTTAAAGAACTTCATTGTAACCTTTTTCGAGAAACTTCTAAATACAATCAAATCGCACTTGCGGTAAACAGATTTTCATGAAATATAAAATTCTATCGCAAAAAATGTGTAATACATTATGTGGTTGATAAAACCACAAATTATTCTGAAGTGGTACTTAGAGGAAAGCATAAGTCTATTGTTCCCCCCAGAATCCCTCCCCCCAAAACAATTTTTCCGGGAAAATGTTTCAAATAATAGTGATAGGTATTTATGTGTGTGTGTGTGTGTGTGTGTGTGTGTGTGTGTGTGTGTGTAGATAGTGTTCAAAGTTTAAAAAAAAATCGTTTGAGGCTTTTAATTTGATATTTGAACTACACATACAACGAGCTACAACTTTTATTTGAAACATTTCTCCGGGATAATGTATTTAAGGTCATTTTTGGGAGAGGGTTGATTTTGTATATTGTTGTAGGGGGACTATTGCTCTGCGACTTAGGCATCTCTCTAGCTACAGACATCAGTGCCTATCACCGGGCAGTGAGTTTTAGAGGCTCCGAGGAAGAGAAAATCTAAGGGTAGCAAGCTGGATTCGAACCCGGGACCTCCGCGTTGCTAGTCCAACGCGCTACCACTGAGCTAATCCCTTTCTTCTCTCTTGGCTTAGTCCAATTATCCAGGGACAGAGACCCTAGTTGGTGGACTGTGTGTGTGTCCTTGTCTGTAAAGAATAGTTCAAGTGTATTGTGTACTGCTGCGGTAAATCCGTGGAATCACTACTCCCCAAATAACTGCCTGCAACAGATACCCCTTGCGGTCAGAGAGGTGGGGTTATGGTTTTCTTTAAAATGCTATTTCAGTTTGAAGGAAAAGGATTGTGAGATTCGGTCTTTTTACAAAATAAGAAAACTTAAATTCTTGCCAACGTTTCGACAAATATATTGTCTTTTTCAAGGCCTACAACATATAAATACAATAGGTTCTTTTTTGAAAAAAACAAAATCAGAAAGAAATAAAAAATAAAATTATAGATTAATTTATAAATTTTTTTGGTTTACTTACTTAAAAAAATATTTAAAAAAACTATTAAATAATCTTTAAAACATATTTAATAGTAAACATATATTTAATAGTTTTTTTTAAAATATTTTTTTATTTAAGTAAACCAAAAAAATTTATAAATTAATCTATAATTTTATTTTTTATTTCTCTCTGATTTTGTTTTTTGATTTTGACTTTTAAAAAAGAACTAATTTCATTTATATGTTGTAGGCCTTGAAAAAGACAATATACGTATTTGTCGAAACGTTGGCAAGAATTTAAGTTTTCTTATTTTTTAAAAAGACCGAATCTCACAATCCTTTTCCTTCATATAAGTAACGGTCGAGAAGAATCTTCCATAGCTACGTATATCAGTTTATTATACAATTCTATCATCTAGAAAATATTAATTACAATTAAATATGTTGCGGAAATTCCGTGTTTGAAGAAAATCAGTTGCCCGGAAGTGCTTTTTTACAAAAACAATTCTTTCAGTTTTTCTATAATTTTCTCTAAAATCTCTCCAACGATTTCCATTAAAACTAATTACGTGAACTACACATATAAGGAGCAATATTTACCTGGGTAAAGTTGAGGATTCTGTCATCTAAACAAAATTAAGTAGAAATAAATAGATTGTCAAAATTCCGAGTTACAAGAAAATGAATAAACCGGAAATGCGTTTTTACTGAACAGCAGTAAACAAAACAGTTAAGAGTATAATAAAAAAAAAAACAAACAAAAACAAAAACATTGAATTTTATTTAAATTTGTTCAGAAAATTTGTATGTTGTATATTTAATTATTTTTATATTCATTTTATGTTATAAAACTTTTTTTAGAGACAAAAGATTCTATTTTATTTTTATTCAGAGATTTTTGATTAATTAAAAACTTATAATGGCCGATATTGGAGAAACTGAGTCATTATGCAGTTTTTATTATAAAGGTACATATATATGTGGTCCAAAACCTCACATATTTTTCTCTGAATGCATTTTTTTCAATTTCATTTGAGAAATTTCCTTGAATATAATAATTTTTTTTTTTTTACCTATTTAATTCAAGTTTCCTTTTAATAAACGAGTGTATTTTAATTGTGTTTGTTTGAAAAAAATTGCTCATTAAAGAAAGAAGTCTAAGGTCATATTCAACACTACCGTCCTCGATTTTCGATTTTCTTGAAGAAAAAGTCTCCGCCCCGCCCTAAATAATGTTAAATTTGTGTATATGTGGTAAATATTAGAAAAAATTTAAAGAAAATCTTTGCAGCGTTTTGAGAAAAATCATTGAAACCATACAAAAATATAATTGATTTATGTGGTTCGTCCTTTCAGTAGACGACTTAATCTTTCTGTGTCGCATCACCTCTACTCAATACTATGTTATGTAAAAAAACCTTTATGCTGTTCCATTCACAAACAAATTTAACTAAATAAATTATTTTGATGATATATTAAATATTGAAAGAAGTAGGGAACGAATTAGCTCAGTGGTAGCGCGTTGGACTAACAACGCGGAGGTTCCGGGTTCAAATCCAGCTGTGCTGCCCCTTTAGATTTTCTCTCCCTAGGAGCTACTAATTCTCACTGTCCGGTGATAGACATTGTGTCTGTAACGAGAGAGCACTGTCCGGGACACCGGCAGTGCCCTGAGAAGGCTCCGGGCGCTAATGACCCATAGATATTGACGCACCTTAAATTAAAAAAAATATGGATAATCTATCACGAATGCAATATAATTTCTCCTAATAAAGTGCACATCATCTCTGTTGAACAAAATGCACATTCAGATCGTGGGTTTTTTTTTTTACATTCACTTACTCCTAGTAAGAGGAGTATTGTAATCGTGACAAATTTTCGATATCGAGTTTTCACCGGAAATATCCGTTTTGAGGTCCCCTGAGTCCAAAAAAGTGGTTTTTAGCAAATGGTCTGTGAGTGTGACTGTTGTGTGTGTGTGTGTATGGGTGTATGGGTGTATGTGAACAGCATAGCTCAAAAACGAAAAACCATAGAAAGTTGAAACTTGATATTAAGTTTAGGTATCACCATGGGATCTGACGCGCGTTATCTGTCAAAATTCCTCAACCAC